>JARJDT010015176.1:0-19138 GCA_030264655.1 Leptusa sp. GC000079
AGTAAAAAGACAACTAGGCCGTCATCCACGCATACCATTCACAAGCACCCAACTGTCGGTCCTCGAAGACAAGTTCAAAGCAACGCCGTACCTGAGCAGCGAAGAAGTGACCAAGATTTCGCGCTTGTTAGAATTAGCCGATATCCGAGTCAAGATATGGTTTCAAAACAGGCGGGCGCGTGAACGACGCGAAAAAGCCGGAACTACAACACCGCCATCTTCACCAAACACCAAACAATCACATTGAAACTTATCAAAACCTTATTTAATGCCTTGTACAAATATAAAAACATTGTAAATATTATTTAATACATAAAAAGAATATCAAACATGATTGCAATGATAAGTTACGGGTACCAAGCCTTAAACCGTTCGATAACACGTTGCCAAGTATCAAACTCGTTGAAAAGCGATTTCCGGAATGATTTGTCTTGATTCGGACGGAAGAGTCGATCAACACGACGCATCGTCGCTAATTGTTCCCTACTTTCCCATACACCTTAAAAAATCCAAAAAAAACAAAGACAAAATCCAGAAAAATCAAAAAAAAAGTTTCAAAATGGCGGCCAAGTCGGCCATTTTGTTGCTTATGGTTCAATTTAACTGAAATTTTCACCATTGGTTTCAATGGTGTTGGGAAATCCAAATGTCAATTTTCATACAAAATGGCCGACAATAACCGTAAACCTGTCAGTGTTGCCAAATGTATACCTGAATTTAATCCAGCGATATAAGCAGCGCCCAAAACGGACATTTCCGATGAAATCGCACGCTCCACATCGATGCCAGTCATATCAGCGAGCAGTTGACAGATAAAGTCATTTTTTGACACCCCACCATCAACACTACAACATTGCCGATTAAACAACTGATAAGATGCCAAAAAAGGTGTTTGAAGTGATTTTTGGCAACTTACTAAATCTTATTAATAACATTATCAACGTCATGTCGCAGCGTGTTATATTGCAACATAATGCGATAGACAATACTTTCCAAGATGGCGCGCACCATATGTTGCTTGCGACTGGTGGGCGTAATCCCAAAAAAGCCACTCGCCGCCTTTTCATCGTAGATCGGCGGTCCGAGACCACTAAAAGCCGGAATAAAGTAGACACCATCATTGCCGGAAACTTCCGCCGCCATGGAGGAAGTCTCCCCGGCGTTGGCACACAGCCCAGAACGCAGCGCCCACGAAATTACCGTCCCGGTATCGTTGCAGGCACCTTCGGCCATGTAACTAAAACGTCCCCTGAGGTTGTGGTAGACCACCGGGTAGATCCCCGTCACCCCGGGGTGCAACTTTGGTGTGACAATATTCAAAAACGTGCCCGTGCCAAGTGTCAGCTTGAGGACGTCTTCGCTGTAACAACAGGAGCCAATCATTGAGGTTTGCTGGTCGCCCATGAGGCACCCAATGTGCATAGGTACCCCAAAAACACTGGGGTCCACGTGCCCCAAATCGTAATCGTTGGCCACAATGGGCGGGTAGATACTCGTGGGTATCCCGAGCAGTTTGTGCAACATCGACGACCAGTTCATCTCGAACGGGTCCACCAGACCCGTACTGGTCGCGTTCCCGTAGTCGGTCACATACTTTGCGCCGTTGGTAAACTTGTACAGGAGCCACGTGTCGACCGTGCCAAACATGCAGTTTTTGACGTCCTTGCGTATCTCGGGGATGTTGTTGAGCACCCAGAGCAGGCGCATGGTGGTGTGCGCACTGGTAAACTTTATGGAGCTTCCGGCCAAAAAGCGCGGGTTGCGCGAACACAGGTACAGGCCGTAACAGAGCGACTTGAATGATTTCATCACCAGGGAGCGGTTCCACTCTTTGACCAGCTCCTTGCATCGGATGTCTTTCCACGTGATGAAGTTGTGATAGGGGACGCCAGTGTCGCGACGCCATGTGATAAATGTCGCGCGCTGGGTCGTTATACCCAGGGATGTGATTTCAGACGGGGTTAAACCGGCCTCTTGGGGAAACATTCAAATTTGCAGGTATACAATTTTTTGTTTGTTTGTAGACTTACGCGTAATCGCTACTTGTATGACGCGGATTGTATCCGTCCATAATTGCTCGTGGGGAATTTCGGCATAACCGACTTGCGGATGAATTAATTGTGTCTAATAACATTTTTTACTCAACTTTTTTTCGGTTTGTTAATAGTCAACTTACTGGTACAGAGAATTGACTAACGCACTCGCCGTCAGAGTCCACAATTTGGCAGCGTAAAGTTGTGGTGCCCACATCTAAAGCCGCAATGTATTGTTTAGGTCGTTCCGACATTGTCGTCTCGTCAGCGACCAACTACTAAAATTTTTAGTCAATTTTATGCAACGCATCATTAACGCAATCATTCGCTTTCGCTATCAATATATACGAGTGGTGACTCTCGAACTTTGGTCATCAATTGTTTGGTAATGTTTTTGTTGCGTAATAAAAAACCGAGTGCAAGCGACAATCGTAACATAAAACAACACATGGTATTTATTTTTATACACATGAATGGAATTGGTTTTCAAGTGTTTTGACCTTGTTTGCAATATCCGAGTTAATCGCCAGATAATCTTAGCGATTGTCAAACTCCCAGTATAAAAGTGCGACGTCTACAATTTCAACTTTTACCAAGTTCCACTTTTCGCTGCATGTGTTGTGTGTGAGCGTTAAATAATTGCATTTAAAATAGAAATTTGAGGAAGCGAGTTCTCCCGAAAGTCCCGTAACCCGGCGTCGCGAGCGGTGACGCTGCCGCGTTAGTCGTCGATGGGCACTGCGGCGCGCCGTCCACGCACGCGTTTGTGCTTCCTAACTTTTTTAACTTGAACAAAAAAAAAACTCGCCACAACTATTACAACCAATAAATTGCAGCGCGCACCAACAAACGACAACACTCGTACAAGATGGACCCGGAGGCATTCCTCGACATCGCCAACCAGGTGGTCAAGCTGAAGATGTTTCCCTACTTTGATATAGCGCATTGCGTGCTATGCGCCCTGCACGTCAGGGAGGATCTTGGCGCTGGTAGGTATCATCAAGCGCGCAGGTTTTAAAAATAATTTATATACGCCGCCGGCGAAGTCAAATAGTTGAAACTATAAATAAATAGAAAACGCGGTTTGCGTTTCGCTTCGCGACTAATATTAGATTTGGAAACTCGCGGAAACGCCGCTCCTAAACGCGCGCACACATTTCAAGCTTATCTTATTTGCTCAATTTCACACTTTTATCGCGTCGTATTCATTAAATAACAACAACAAAAAAACACGCAACACGCAACAAATTAAATATTTACCTCAAGGATGTACGCATACGTGCGAATCACAAACGCGACTGAAACTGATTGCAATTATCGCAACTTGTTGACACACTTTCCGCTTTGCGGCTCCGACAAAAAGTAACTTTCACGCATTGCATTTTATTAAATAAAACATGCAAATCAATCAATCAACCAGCAAATACGCTAATCGCCTAATCGATCATCTCCGCATTATGTTTTTTCGAGGTGTTTTCAACTTTTCAAACAATCTGCGCCGCGCTAACAGCTGTTTGAATCGATACGCGCGCGCAACTGGTTGCCTAGCAATAAACCACTAAAAATTTAAAAACTAGCGTAAAATTGACGCATTTTGCTGAAACTTTGCAGGAGCGACGCAATTTTCGCGCAAACATCCCCTCGCATGTTGGCTCTCGTACATGCTGGTGGTGTTTGCGGGCGGAATGGTCGCCAGCGCCCTCTTGGCCGAGCCGATTCTAGCGCCGCTGAAAAACACGCCGCAATTGATCGTCGCCACGCTCGTGTGGTACGTCGTCTTTTACACCCCCTTCGACATAGGCTACAAAGTCTCCAAGTTTCTCCCCGTGAAAATCGTGTGCGCCGCAATGAAGGAGATCTACCGATGCAAAAAGGTCTACGACGGTGTGACGCACGCGGCCAAACTGTATCCGAACGCCTACCTGATAATGATCATCATCGGCACGCTCAAAGGCAACGGGGCGGGCTTCACGCGCCTCATTGAACGACTCATCCGGGGCGTCTGGACCCCCACGGCGATGGAGTTTATGCAGCCCAGTTTGTAAGCCGCCCGCCAAAACCACGCGTTTTTCGACCACAAACTTAATAAATTTCTTTCTACTTACAGTTATACAAAGTCCTGTATTGTCGCCTCAATCATCTTCATCTTGGACAAAAAGACCGAACTCATCTCGGCACCGCATGCGTTGGTCTATTTCGGCATCGTCATCTTCTTCGTCTACTTCAAGCTGTCTTCCATTCTTCTAGGCATACATGATCCGTTCGTGCCGTTCGAGAACCTCCTTTGCGCCTTGTTCTTCGGCGGGATCTGGGACTCGCTGGCGCGGATCTTGGGCCGCGGTCAGCCAAAGGAGGGCGATGCCAAAGATGCGAAAAAAACAAACTGACACCGGCATCATCATCATCATGGTAAAGGACAAGGCAGCAGTGAAGAATTTCAAAAATTGTGCGGAAGGATTCTTCACCGCTGGCTTCGACTTGGACCCATTTCCAATCAAATACGACGACTCCATCATTTTTTATAAAAATGTTAAGTGAACCAAAAATATTTTAAATAAAAATGTGTAAAACCGTTTAGTCTGTGTTCAAAATCAGGCAAACTCCTTGCAGGATCCAATGACTCAAATGTTCCGGTGTTCCTAGATCCGCCTCAAAGACCAGACCCACCCCCATGGCGTTGCGCCTCTGCGAAGTTGTATAGACTGGCGTCCGCAAGGTGTTCTGCAACTTGAGGCGATGCGCCTCAATCGGAATGACACACATTACCGGCAAGTCTTCAACCAAGACCTTTGGCATAGAGCGTTTCAAGCGCTTCACTTCCGGGTCCCAGCGGGCACCTTCGAGGTACAGCCCATTAACAAGACAAGTGCCCCATTCGGGTCGTTCCTCAACATCGAACGGATCCAAATATTCGGTAACCGCCGTGTACAAGGTGCTGCGATCTAGCGGCCAGTTGTTCCGACGACAAGCAATCTGCACCAGGGCGGCCAGGTAAGTCTCGGGGATGTGTAGTCCCGAGATCCACAAGACAACAGGGTCCCCCTGCCCGATCCACGATAAGTATTGCGCCTGCCGCTTCTCAAAGTGCTCCATCCATCCGCCCAGGTTCTTGCAAGTGGCCGGCGCCAGCTTGCGCCAGATGGCGGGCAGCTGCCCGTTGAAGAGCGAGTAAGCCACATTATCCAAGACTGCATCCATCCCAATCTCCCCGGCTAAGGCTCGCTTGAGCTGTTTGAGACTCTTCCGCATTTGACGTATCAATTGATTGAAGCGCTCCAACTCCTGGAGGAGCACCACAATGGTCGGGGTGATGGACGTGAGGAAATGTTGTCTCACTTTCCAGATCTCGTACGGCTCGGGAATCTTGTTCAAGATATCATTGGACACGTTGACGATAAATTCTTCGCGGCTGATCCCAGTGCCCACGCTGCCCGTCTGCGGTTGAAGATCAATTAGATGCTTCCACATTTCTTTGGTCGCCTGGGTATAGTAGCCGATTTCGGCGTTGGGGTGCAAGCCAAACACGTCGGGACTATTCGAAAGGGGCAACGTATCGATGCTGGCCAAGTAATCATCGCGTTCCCCATCCAGGGGAATGATATAATCAACAATCTCATCATGATAGAAGTGAAAGGGTTGAAAAGTGTCAAAAAGGAAGTCTCCCATGTACTCGTCCATATAAACTTTGACAATGCGCCGATCAAAATCGTCAATTACGCGCCCCCCATACATAACTTCCCCAATGAGATACTTGAGACTATTCCACGGGATGCGTAGGTCTTTGCCCTTAAGCGCCTTGGTCAGATATGTGTTGAGGATCTCGACGCAAACATTAAAATCAGATTCGTTGAAGTCGTAGCAAATGTTCCACCCAATTTTGTCGTACTTTCGGCGCTCCTGGACCACAGCGTGGAAAAAGGCCAACACGTAAACGAGGGGCTTGTAGGCGGGATGTGGACACGCCTCCAGGGTTTGTGGCCGCATCTTAAAGTAAGTGTTGCGCAAATTCAATTTGAGTCCATTGGGCGGTTCCGTGACAACCTTCAGCGATCTCTGCAACACCCCAATGGGAAAATTGTTGGTCGGATCCGTTGTTAGCCACAGCCGGAAGTCCGGATGCGGTTTGTTCATCTTCTCAAGGAGCTTTTCCAATTGCCGAATAAAGCTCAACAAAAGGTGACAATTCTGGAACATGAGCCAATAGCCGCGTTGGACGGCCACATCAAGCAGATCAATCGCAATGCTTTCCTGCCCTTGGCCCAACGACAAATATCGAAAAGTGGCCTCGTTGCGTTCGCCCAACTTCATCAGGTCCTGCGTGGGATCCGACCCGGGACTCAGAATAAAGACAACGGGCGTCATGGGCGTACTTTGCTCCAAAATTGTATCAAGGCTAATCGTGGGCGGCATAATGAAAGCCTCGCTCATTGTGATGCAAATGTAATCGCTCACCGCGCGAAAGACCCGATCAATGCGGAAACACCGGAGGATCATCAGCAGATAAAAGGGGGGCAACTCTTCGGAGTAGTTACAAGGCAAGCGTTCCTGTTCGGGTTGATCTGAATCGTACCATTCGTGCCACGCCTCCACATTCTTCTCCACGTCAGTAGGGAGATTAAAGAAAGGCTCCGGGAATCCGGTCGACAGTTTCAGGATGTCTTCCCACCCTTGTTGCGTGATCCACGTGGCTGGTTTGGTGCGGGACGACTTTTCCAAAGACACGGATCCTTTGATAAAGAACTCTAGTTCGGCCTGTGTGATAAGGCCAGCACTGGCCTGAAGTTTATTAGTCATCTGGAAGGAGAAGAGCAATTTGTGCTTCTCAAAGATTCCAGTACAACAATAGTCGTAGACATTTTTGGTCAACGTATCAACAATGTTTAACAACCGTTTGGCCAACACTTTATGCGGCAGGGACTTCCTCAGAGAATAGGCAAAGACATCCAGGTAGGACGTCAATGAATATTGATACATGGCATTGACAGTGGCCATGTCAGAAAGGACAAAAAAGAGTAGGGCGCCTCTTTTGGCAACCAACCGGTACCCGTCCCGCAACTTATCAATGTCTTTAGCCGTCTCCGAAGCAAGTTGCAACTTGATGTGCACTTCATGCGCCTTGCTCTTGGTGTTCTCCAGGGTGGAGATCAGCTCAACATTGTCCAGCATGTTTCCGGTGCTGGTGGACAACTCCCTAAGTAGCGAATCCTCTAAAACTTGAAGCAAGCTTTTGTTTTCGGACGTCTCCGCAATGAGAAATTCGCGTTGTTCCTCAAGATCCGGGCGTTCATTGCGCACCACAACACTTAAAAGTTGATCTTCAAGACCGGACAATGTTACTGTGTAATTTATGACCACGCCACGTGCATAAGCCGCTGGGTTAAACATTGGGTTGGCGAGTTTCGTGGTGAGATACATGCGGAAGTTGGGGTCATAGTCCACTTCCTTGTCGCCCAAAATGACAAAAACGCGCCCGGTGACAGTCTTGATGTTTTTCTCCAAGACGGAGTCAATGACTGGGTCAATGTAGTCATCGACATCTTGGAAGAGGACCGGCGTCCCATACTTGATGGCCATGTCCAGGTACTTCAAGAAGTCCGCGTCGTTGAAATGCAAGATTTTCAAGTTGTTCTTTTCCTCCTTAATGCGGATCCAATTGAGAGCCTGTTGTTGGGGGTCTATGCAAATAGGAAAACGTGATCCGTAGATGGTCAGAATCCCATTCTGGACACTTAGTTCATCGGGTGGTAAATTCTGCGAGTTCCACGTGGAAATCTCGACATCCGTACTCAAATTGGTTTCGACCCGATAATTCTCCGAGCAAGGAATCTCCAGCTCTATGATGCTATTGAACAACGTGGTGTAAATCAGATCCTTGCGGAACTCGTAGCTGAAGGGGCCAGTGTAGCTCAAAAACGCCGAACTTAGGAGGCAGTTTCCGATGAGTTTCTCGCGATCCAGGTGGAGTTTCTTCAGGTCGGCAGACCATCTGATCCTCTCGGAGCTGAGACCAGTGATGAGTTTATCCGCAGCCTCCAAGCGCCTCATCATAATATTAGTCTCTTCCTGTATTTCCATGCGACGCTTCATAGCAACCGCATATTTTTCATTTAACTTAGACAAATCATCCTCCAATTTGGTAATCTCATTGTACAGTTTCTGAAGGCTCTTCATAGCAGCATCGAATTCGGCCTGTAGGCGTTCAACCTTCTCCTTCTTGGGCTTCACTTCCCTGAAGACCAGGCAGTATCCCATGACCGCGTTGACAAACTTCAGAAGACCGTGACCAGCCTTACTTATACTAGCCATGTCATCCAATTTGTTCGATTTTTTGAGGTGCACCTTGACGGCCGCCTGCTGCTTAACAGTAATCGCGTCCACATTGAGTTCTTGGAGCGTGCGCAAAAAACTCGGATCCGACATCATGCCCTTGGCCGTCTTCCAATTGATCTCCTTGTAGCCGCGAATGATGGCGACGCATTCGCAGACAACCTGGACAGCTTCCGGCGGCGTGGCAAACGAGCGAATTTCGGTGATGTCTGATTTGTCGAGATCCGCCAAGGCAAGGCGCGCAACCTCAAGCGCCGGAAGCGCCTCTGATAGAGCTTCATCCGCCTCGGACTTCTCGACCACAATCACCTTTTTCTGTTCTTCAATCTCGGCGCTCTTCTCCGAGGCAATGTCTTTCTTTTGCTGCGCCGTGGTAGTACCCCTCTCAATTTCGGTGAGCATAATCTCGCAAGCGCGCGTCGCCTCCTCGACGATAATCTTCTGTTTGGCGAGCTTTTTGTTGAGTATGTCCAGTTCGGCGCGCGCCTCATCGATCTTCTTCATGCCACCCATGAGGCGCTCGCATTGCGCCTTGATGAAATTCTGCTTATCCTCCAGCAACTTCAAGTAGGTATGAATAAAGTCCAAATAGTGTTTGGGCGTCACGTAGTTCCGGCGCCTCAATTTCAACATAAAGTCTAAGGTGTAGGCAATGACGTTGTTGTGCACAAAGACAACATGGTCGATAATTCTGGGCCGGAACTTGGACGGAATTTTCTTGTTATCTTTGAGGAACACGGACGCTACCGCAATGAGCGCTTGTTGTGGCCACGGAAACAGCCAGTCTATGCACGTGTTGTTGACGAGACCCGGAAAACTGCGACAGCGTTTCGCCAAGACATCCCCCGATGGAGACATCGAGAGCACCACATGCAGGTTGTCCGTACAAATTGAGCTAAAATATTGCCAGACGCCATCTTTGTTGATACCGTAACCCGCGTCCCGCGCACTATTTCGGACTTGCCCAATAATCGCATCTTTTTCGTCATCCGTAAACAGCGACGGAACAAACCCAATCATGAGAATATTATTGATAAACTCCAAAAAGCCTTCTTCGGCCACTTGCGCCGCGGTGAAGAGAAAAACAGTTGGTTTCCTGTCCAGTCCAAGCTGATAGAATAGTTTCTTAAGATCTTCCTTGAAAGAAATCTCGTTGTATCCGCGACAGAGCATAATTTCAAACATTTCGCACCCGGCCGTAAAGGCCGAAATGCGTGTGAGGCTAGCTTTACCACTACCACCCACGCCAACAATCATGACATGCCCACGCTCCAGACGGATCCCGCGATGGATGCGCGTCAAATGTTCGAGGGCGTCATCAAAGAGGACAATGTCCATCTTTTGTTTGCGTTCCCCATACTCTTCGAGGATTTCCTGGAAAAGGAAATAAATGGCCTCGTAGTCGAGTAGGTCCTCATAGTACCGCGCCTCATCTTCATTGACAGCGTTCCGATAGTCGCCAAACAGGATCGGATCACGCATCACATATTCGAGGACATCAACTTGTGGCGGCGCCGTAGCCTCTTCGGTGACTTTTTCACTTGACATTGGAAAATATGTGTCTGCAGAAGCGGTGGCAACGGAGATCCCGCGGTCCGCCCCAAAATCGCGACCCAAGATATCAATCATATGGTTGCGCATGAGCTCTTGGTCCTCGACTGAAATCAACCGGTCGGAAATTATGCGCATAAATTCATTCCGCCAGACGCGCAACAATTGATAATGGGTGTGATAATGCAGTGGGACAGTCGAGCATAGACCCGCAATGACCCGCGACAAATCCCGCATATTGAAAATGTAGTGGAACTTATTAGGCGTCGGTGGGAGCTCCAGCACTGCAATCTTATACAACGCTAAAGTCATGTCCACAATCTTATCAGCGATGCGCACCTCATCGTCGAATATCGACAAATGGCCCTGCAGTATCGAGGAATAAATGTGATTGAGGGTGTTTTCTGTCGGAAACGCCAAATTAAACACGGTAAACATGGACATAAACCTTGGGTCCACTTCATTGCGCCCGCCGCCAGCAACGCCCATGGCGGCAAAGTACGAAATATCCTTGAAGTTCTTCCAGTTGAGGTCCTTGCCCCGATCATACATCCCCCCACGTTCAAAGAGTAATTTTAGAAGGGCAATCGGTTGCTGTGTTCCATAGTCGTCCACTTGAGGCATGTTCAGGTCATCGATGAAACAGATGAGTTTCTTGCCCAGCGGTGGCCCATAAATATCTTTGGTGCGTTTCTCCACCGAAGATTCAATATTGCGCTGGACATCAAGTGAGCTCGTCCGTGAAGAAAAATTGATATTCAGGAGAATAAACACATCCGGGTTCAAAGAACGCAGAAAGTCTTGGATTACTGCAGTTTTGGAAGTGCCAGTCTCCCCAACCAAAATAATCGGACGTTTAATATTATTCATGAGTTCGAGGGCCTGCGTTACCTTGATGGTATCCACAGTAGGTACTAAGATTTCGGAAAATCGCTTATTTCGCACGTGCACGTAAAGGGGCACTTTCCAGTCCCACGCAATCCATACTTGCTCCTTGAGGTCGACATAGTATTCGTACAAGGTGGGGAACCTGATGGGTATCTTGCCCACTCTGGCAGGATTACCGCTAGAGTCCTCTTCGGCCATCATCCCACATTGCTTCTTGGTAAACGAGTCAAAGTCGGTCCGGACATCGGACACCAGTGACGCACCAATCGAGTAGTAAATGCACATAAGAAAGACGCATTCGTAGAGCATCTCATTGAGTTCTTCGTCTTCCGCATGTATTAGCTCCGCGTTATCGGGCATAATAGCGTCAATCATGTAGCACAACTGGACAACCATATTGAGTCCAGTTTGTGGGATGACAGTTTTGAGGGGCGTCAATTGTTGCATGCCAATTTGCCCCAGGATAACATATGAGAGCAAAGCCGGAATGTATTGTTCGTACAACGTTTGAAAGTATTCGCGTTCAGTGATCCACGACCGTGAAAGGACCCATCGGTCCCAGTAGGGTTGATAGCCCAAATTTTTGGGATCAACATAGACCATCCCCGCACGTGACACAGTTGCTGGTGAGGCAAAAGCCAGTTCGCCCACTTCAAACAAGAGGGCACAAATGGGCGTCTGCAGGCGGATACGTTCGCCGTTTGCGAGCGTCAAAAGTTTATTATCGTCCATAACAGAATTCATATTTTCAATCCACAATGCGTCAACGTCCCCATCGAATAAAATATACCTCCGCTCCTGTTTCTCGGTGGGCTTATTAATTTCGCGGAAAATGTTCGAGAGTAAACCATCGGTCCAATCGCGCGTAAACGGATCCAAGATTCCGTAGAGTTCAATGACAGAACACGCCTTGGGATTAAGCGTAAAGACCTTCGTGGGCAGACCCATCCTAGTTTGAGCCTTGGTCAAAGTGGTAATCACCACTGTCTTGCCCCCGCCTGTGGGTCCAACCAACATGGTCGAGTGTCGGGTCATCATCGTCTCGTACAACTGCACAACTTTGTCTACCTGCTCGGGCATTATAATATAGTTGAACTTGCTGAGACTTTTCTCGACAGCGTCGTTGAAATCCGGATAGCCCACGCGGGGGCAATCCATCCCAGGAAACAGGTCCCGAATAAGACCCAGAAATAGTGGCACATCTTCAAAGACAAACTTGGGATGGTTCATGTCCCGCAAGGCGCGCATTAGCACCAAGGTCTCGGAGATGTCTGGCGTCGCCCGCTTTAAGACCCCCGCCATTCTTAGCACAGCATTCAAAGCCCTTAGACCCCAATCGTAGTGATATTGCTTGGACAATTGTTCGCGCGCCAGTTTATACAAGACAGTCATTTTCTTCGCGAGCATTTTCGCCTGCAAGAACCCGTCCGAAAAGAGCGAAATCAAACAGATCATTTCCAGATCCGGCATAATACAAACAACGGGTCTGAAGAGAGCTTTGACAGATTCGGGCAGCTCGGTGCGTCCCGCATACCCAGGATTCATCGTAATGAAAATGCCCACTTTGGGATCCAGGTCAATTTCTACCCCTTCAAAGATAAACTTCTTCACCGCCAAGACCAACGCATTGCGAATTGTCTGCAACTGGGTCGAAATGACACTGAGCACGGAAATGTCAATTCGGTTAAACTCGTCGAAACAACCCCAGGCGCCACATTGACAGAGACCCGCTAAATTCGTACCAATAGCTTTGAAATCCATGCCTTCTCCACAATTGGTAACAATACACAAGAGGGCCAACGCCTTGGCCAGGTCTTTCGTGGTCTCAGTTTTGCCGGTGCCTGCCGGACCAGCCGGTGCGCCACCCAAGTGCATCAGGAGCGCTTGGGTAATCGTCAAATAAATACGATCCGTAAGAGGGGTGATGACAAGTCGTCCATTTAACCCCATATATTCGTAGCCATACTCAAAGGACCCAGTACATTGGGTCACCCATAGATTGTCCAATTGATTGACCCAATAAAAACGCAATTGGCTCTCCCACTCAAACTCCTGCGCGGTTGAGACACTGTCTCGCACAAAAGTCTCGACAATGTCCCGCGCATGGACCTCAATCGTGGCGATGGTCTTAAACTTTGTGCGGTCATTAGAACTCAGGTCTTCGCGCACTGTCATTACAATATCATCGAGCTGCTTGTTCAGTTGGCCCAAATATTGCTTCATAGCCCGCTTGTTTCCCTTGATGATAATCTCAAAGACATTTTCCACTTCGGCCGTCCACCAGACTTGGTTGCCCGCCAGACACATCATTCCTTGATAGTCCATCATCCAATGGGTGCGCGGGCGTCGTGTCTTGCCATAATCGTAGATGGCCTTCTTGGTAATGAACCGATTTGAGCGCCGCATCTCATTGAGCACATCCGTCATCCAATCTTCAACTTTGCCTTCGGTGTAGACATTATTCCGGAAGTCCATAATTTCGCGCTCACAGGAAATCATCGCCGAAGCGACCATGCGATCCTGGTTATCTATTCCCATGCGCAGCGACTTGATGTTGTCAAACATTTTGACCATGTGTTCCTGGACCACAGTCGGATCACTGCTGCCCAAAATCGAGAGGAGTTCGTCGGTTGAAATGAAGAAAAAGCGCGGGAACCGACGTCGCTTCGAGTCCAGGTAGTCGTTGAGACTCTTCTGACAGCGGTCCAACCCCATGCCCAAACCTTGGAAGTCGATTAACCGCCCGGTCGCAGTGCAACAGTCCAAAACGTTGGGGTTCTTGGCTGTTTCAGCCATAATACGCCGGAAGGCTTTATCGATATCATCAAATTTCTTAGCTTCCTCCGGGAGTTGGGACCTAATATCTCCGCCAACAAAAATCCCTTCGAGGTACATCCACTGGCGTTGCACCACAAACCATTGGTCGATTACTTCGCCAATGAGCGACAAGTTTTTTTCCCATTTCTGGACCAGACCCAAGAAAGGTCCAACAAATTGCGACCCGGCCATACTCTGCAAGTTCATGGAATTGTCTTCCAAAATCTGCATAACGTCATCAACAGCGCCCAGAATAAAACCGCGATCTTCGGTACCTTTGAGATGTTTATACACTGTAAATTGCATCGTCTGCCAGGTTTCGACAATATCTTTGACGCCTTTCTCAATCTGCAACTCTTTGATCGCATTGTTGATAATCTCTTCGGCAATGTCCTGATAGCGATGCAACTCCATGGAGAACATGTTATCCAAGGTAAAGCGGTCCGCCGACATGTCAAAGTGTTGCCCCGTCTTGTCCATCAACTCTTTCCAGTGGCGTTCGCGCATTGCATCGTTTTTGAGCGCGACCATAAGTGGGACAACATTCTTAAACTGCTTCATATTATTATCCAAAGTCTGTCCGACGGGCGTTTGGCGCACAGCTTTGGGCAACTTTCGGAAATCTTTCATAAAAGCTTCGATGCCATCAACCAGCGCCTGGGGGTTAAGATTGACCCACAAGGTGCGGCCCCACACCTCGCGCGCCGTCTTCTGCGTCGAGTACACCTTGTAGACCTGTTGCAACATTTCATATTCGGTCTTGCAGCGCAAAAACTCGCTGTAGTCGGCTAGCGGAATGTCAAAAAGCATCTCGGCGTTGACAAGCTCCAGGCGCCGCGACTCCATCTGCTCAAAGAGCTTACTGTAGTGGTCCATGAGTGATACACCGCGATTGAGGTCTTCGCCCACGGCGCCCGGCCCCGTTTCGTCAAACTCCTTAACGAAATCGCCTAGTTCCGTACAAAAAGTAACTATTTCATCAAGTGTCATCATGGCAAACCGCTCTTTGGTGGCTTCCAGTGTTTGCGACCGACACAAAGCGCTCGAGTACAACCCTTTCCACTCTTCTTCGAGTTGGTAGGCGATTTGTTCATCGGCTTCATCATACAAAATCCCATGCATTGCAAGAATCGTGTAGACTTGCTGACAATACGTATATCGCAGTTCGCTGTTGACGTTATTTTTCTGAATAGTCGAAATGGCCTGCATAATCGCTTTAAATAGCTCTAATCCCTTAATGTTTTTATTGACGACAGCCCGCAGCGCGGCCATTTCTTCTTTGAACGCAATCATGTCCTCTTTGGTACGCTCGGCTAATTTCTGCCCCATCTTCTGCTTGTATTCCAAAGAATGCTCGATAATGACATCGAGAAATGGGCGTAGATGGACCCGAATTGGTCCCACATCGAAAAAATCCACATGCTCCGCGGCGTATGTAATAATATCATTATAAAATTGAAATTTATGATCGAAATGGACAATGAGATACGTTTTGGACAGGAAGCGTTCAATCATGTATTCTTTTTCGTAGTTCCACAGGAAATTGAAACGTTTCCAGCGTTGCAAATACATGTGCGCGTCGGCGATACTGCGCGCGACCGTATTTTGCAATAATTGCATCGCTTCATGCAGGTCAACAATGTTGATGATATCGTCGTAAAACGAGTAGACAAATTGTTCGTCCGAATTGGCAACTTGCTGCGGCGGACAATCAATGCAAGTGCCAGTCATCCACCGCGAAAACAGCTTCAACTTGTCGAGACACTCGCGCACACTACGCGAAATTATGTTGAAAATCTCTTGTTGATTGGGTTTCAAGCCCACCGTGGACGAAAGCAAATTGGCATCAACTTGAAAAACAAGCTCCTTCTTCTCAAACTGCGCGTTGAAATTCTCAATATTTTGAATCATCATCTCAGTGAAGCAATTAAACAAGATCAACTCCCATTTATCGTAGTATTTGAACATGTGCTTTGAATATCCCGTATTGGTGTTCAAAGTGAGTGCCTCAAGCTTCGTGATAAGCGGGCCAAAAGTGCCGTAGAGTTTCAACATCGCGCACACTTTCTCCATGCGGACGTCGCGCATCGTCGTAAAAAACTCTTTGCACGACAACCGAGCGGGACACTCGCTGGTCTTGACAAACGGGAAGAGGTTGAACGATCGCAACTGGTTCAAGTTGTCCTGCATGCAACTCTCCGTGTGGTCAATCTGCTTGTTGATCGAGACAAAGTGTTTGATTTTCATGTTGCATTCGTGGACGTACTCCTTGATGCTCAAGGAGGTCCACTTGATGCGCGACAAGCCCGGCTGCATGTGAGCTTCAATGTCGCGGATTTGTTCGCGCAAAAAATTCAACTTGGCCTGCGACAGCTTCGCCAAGGTGTCGTTATAAGTGTCGACCATAGTGCGTACGAGCTCAACATCGGCTCGCAGGCGCGCTTTTTGCATGCTCGCATAAGTAATCGAGTCCGGTATGGCATACCCGGTGAGTTGTATAAGTTCGGCGCCGGCGATAACGTCATAGATTTGCTCATCAAAATTGAGCACAAAGCGGAGATTCTCTTCGGACAATGTGTTTATGCCGATGACATCAATCCACGTCACGTTTTTCCCGCCTTTGATTTTGTTCATGAAGAGTTGCACAGCTTTCTGGCCGCCAATCTTAACACCTAGACAGTAACCACACAAAATTCAATGGAATTCTCATTAAGTGTCATAAACATCGAGACGAACGGATTAAAATGGGAAAATTCCCAAAATTTTATAATCCTCTTAAATTGTAGCACCCACCCTTAAATATGTGCTAACGGTGATTAAGACAATCATCCCTACCACTTCACCCCAACTGGTACACTGAACAAAACCAAAATAATTGTGGCCCAACATTCATTCGTTAAATAATTCTTTGTCGATGCAAGTGCGTATTGTATTCACCACGATATCCATGATGGTGTTCTCAACGTTAGTCGCGGGTGTCGCCAATGTCATGGCAAGCAAACAAAATAATCGTCGGGTGCGCCGCGAACGTACCCCAAGTATTACTGCGCCGGGCGCTTCAAAAACAACGCCGCGAGTGTTCAACGATCTCAAGAAACCGACGCAATCACTGGTCCAGGACAGAATCAACTTCTACACATCGAACAAGTCCGTCGACAACAGCCAGAAGAAGTACAATGTCCCACCAGATGTGGCCGAACGCCGCGAAAAGAAGAAATATTCTTCGTATACGTATCACCAGAATCAACAACAACAGGCAACTCAAACGGAAGTGAAGACGCCAAAACGGACCAGACAGTTAACATTTATTCAGAACGAGTCCACGCCAGTGACCCGACGATCCATGCCATCTGTGCCAAACTGGAATAACTCGCCGCTCATCACAAGTGATAAACGCCGATCGCTGATTGATTTGCTGGACGAAGTTCGATCAGCCTTGATCAACACCGAGTTTGGCGAAGAATTTCAACCAAAATCATCAGACGGGAAGCAGTTTGCTGATAAAGGTGTGCAATGTGACAAACTAGTGGAAGTGCGCGAAGAGGGCGACTTGTGGTGGGACAACTTCGAGGGGAGCAGCCACTTGGGGCCAAGCACCACATCGCTGGTGGCTTCATCGGAGAAAGACAGTGACTACAATACGGATACCAAGTCGGCTTCCGGATCATCAACATCGTGCATCAACCTACCGCAACAAGCACCACGTGGTCCAATTAAGAGGCAGCGGATTTACCGTTCGGAGGTCTTCATCAATCTTTCACATGTGAGCCTACCAGTGGCTAAAGAAGATTCAATCACATCTGAACAACCACGAGAAGCTACCGATTGGATCTTCAACTTTGATACAAATGAAGAATACGACGACGAGGAGGAAGACGACGAAGTGATCAGCGTTGGGCAATTAGATGATATTTATTTGAATCAATCCGGCGTTTTCGACCATTTGGAAAGCGAATTGCAAATGATTTCAGAATCTCTAAACGAATCCGCTGATATAATTCGTAAATTAACCCTTAATTAGTAATCTATACTTTTTGTACCTATTATTCTGATTATGTATATGTAAAAGGTGCTTTAATTTGATAAATTATCCCTAGAGAAAGAAATGTGTGTCTTTTGTTTTCTTTGTGTTGTCTTACCTTTTGCAGTTTGATGAATCTCCAGCTGGGAGTTGACGCCACCTTTCGATCCTTTCGAGCCCTTGGAGGTAGTCACTGAGTCAGTCGCAAGAAAACTCGGCTGAATTTTTGGTTTAGGTTGATGCTTAGCTGTAATAAAACCCCAGAAATAATCCCAATCCTATACCTGAAAGAGATTACCTTCAATTACCTTTAAACAAGTTGCTCTCCAGTCGCAATACGTCCATTTTGAGCGTATCCTTGGCGATGGGCTCCGAGATGTTGAGCCACTCCTGGTACTTGGACTCTTCGTACGCCTTCAGCGACTTGGCCAACTTGACATAGATATTGAAAGCTTCCACTTTCAGAATCGACGACTTGAGTTCTTCGACAAAACGGAACTTGAGAATCGGTTTCTTCACGGCGGCAAACATTTGCTGCACCCAGAAGATGGCGCCGCCGTGTTTCTGATGGTTGCGACATAGGATCGGACTACGTTTATTCCGCTAGTTTACAGATGGCGTATTAAAATACATAAATTTCAAAAAGAAAATGTTTGCTCACCAAATATAAATTTTCCATGGTTGCCAACTCTTTGATAAACTGGTCCATGACAATCTCAAACTTGGACATGAGCTGGTCGTGGATAATTTTGCGCGTGCGCAAGTGCTTGAACTTGAGCAATTTTTCGAGAGCGCCCTCTGCCGAGCGCAGCACTTTGAAGCTCTGATCGATAAAGATCGACGCGATGCGCTCCAACATCTTCACTTCTTTACCAAACTGCGTCATAATCTGCTGCCAGTTTTCTTTGAACGATTCTTTAAAGATGTCGAAATCCGCCACTTCAATCGGATAGACGAGATTCTCCAGCTTGCGCACCACGTCGTCGATTTTCTGCGGATCGGTCATAATCGACTTGAGTTCAGCGCCAAAAATGTTCGAAAACTGGTCAATGATATCCGCAATCGATTCAATATCTTTGCACACAAGAATAATATAATCCGACTCGCCAAAAAGCTTCTTCTTGTCAAACTCCCAGCGGTTCGTCTTGCCCGAAATTTCGATCTTCTCGCGCGTATCCAGGTAGCATTCGCGCCAAGTCTTGAGCATTTCGCGCGTATCCAACGCCAATTCCGAAATTTGCTTGATGGGCTTCCGGAAGAGCGTACTGTTGTCCAAGGCCGCCTTACTTTTCTCGCAGAGGGCCCACGAGACCCGCTCCAAAAGGGGCACCATCGTCTCATCCGCGCAATAATACCTCGAAAGCACCCAAATCAGCTGCAGTCCTTCGTAGAGGTGTGGAATCGCTTCGCGCGTCTTGATGAAATCCTCCGAAAACATCATAGTCTTAAAATGTCGGAGGATCGTAAACAGAAACTTGACGTTGTCCCGCGCGAGAAGGTA
>JARJDT010015178.1:0-15697 GCA_030264655.1 Leptusa sp. GC000079
AATGACATTCAACATTTTAATATACCATGTGTTTCAATATTTTAATTTAAATTTTATATGATAAGTGATTTTAGTATTTTACCACAAATATACCTAGTTAAAGTTTAATGCCTTCATATGAAGAATCACTGAGTAGAAAATATGTCACTTCTTTATTGCCTAATAATAGCATGTGTAACACACGTGCCGCATCCTTATTGCACTTTAAAACGCACTAAAAGCGTTTAGTTTCGTACATTCGGTGTGCTCCAAGTCAGGCGTCGCTTCAGCAACCATTTGCTAGTGATAGCCCGGCGCCGGCACCCGCCATCGCTGTTCAAACTTGTGCGCATTATATGCGCACGAGAAATAGATGTGCCCTATGAAGCACTATGATGGATAATATTAGTTATGCAGATAGTTAGAGGATTCAATATGTTGACATGACATACGAATACATATGGGTTTAAAGTCATACCAAACTACCATCATCAGCCATTTGAAGTGCATGTGTAAGATTGTCAAATGCATAAAGTCGTCATTTATCAGCCAATAAAATCTCGAATTGTGCAATTTCAGCTGCATACATGCATTAACATTTCAGTATTATATTAATATTATCAAGAAATAAGGATAAAGTTTTGCTATTTCCTTGAAATTCTTCAACTTGTTGTATTTTATTGAAATGTCAGTTGAAATTATGCAAGCTTTTTCATTACTTTTCCCTTTTGGCGTTTTTGAGTCATCGATATGGGTATACCTATTCTCTCGCAGGGAGCAAAATGCAGAGTCGGAACAAAAAACACAATAAATTTATTCCCAATTCTGTGCTAGATCGGCGTCGTCCTTGCAATTTCCATTTGGACAGCTCTTCTTTATATGAAAGTTTTTCCCCAGTTTCGCCACTTTTTATCGAACATTCTCAATGTGTCTAAATCTAGAGAAACAAAAAAATTCTAGGTGTTATCAGCACCAAATACAAAGCGTTTCGTTTCGAAATTTGTAAATTTCACAAAATACACGTTAGTTAAGAATACATGTGCAAAGAGTAGGTTGGAAGTTGGAAGTGTATTTTGAATGAAGTGAAGCGCAACAAAGCAACAAAAGAATCAAAGAAACCTCTCGGTAACGAAGGAACAAATATAGCTACACCGATACGGATATAGGTAAACGAAACGCTTGGGTCCTTGATCCTCACTTGTAACTGCGAAGACGCCGGTTAAACCTGAAAAGGTAAAATGGTGAAATATAAACCGAAACCTTAACAAAACTAAAGGCAGAAACTCGTAGTGCGTACAGAAATGAGAAAAACGGAAAAGGAAGTGCGTTCCGTTTGTGCTGAAGGCTCCTCTTCTTGTTAGTGTTGTATTTTCACTTCTGTTTAGTCCTACCTCTCTGCTTTTCTGCTTGTTATACTCTACGTGCAACGGTTTTGAATATCCTCAGACCTTTCACGACGACTTTCGTCTTTGATGCAGTTTCTTCGAATGTCTTCGACTCTACCATTAGACTTGTTTCTTGTATGTTTAGGATTTCGAATCTTGTTGATTGTTATCACAGATTCAGATTCAGAATGTTGTTATTTTTCAAATGTCTTTTATTTATTAAATTAACAAATGTAAAGAATACAGGGTTTAACGAGACAAGAATTCTTGTCTTGAGTTTTTATTTATTTTCTTCAAATTTCTATAAATTTCTAGTTAATTTCTTGTCTTGATTTTTCCATATCGGTCTCGAACTTGTCTCGAATTTTGTCCAGTTAAAGACCAGAATTCTTGAAAATCAAGACTCAAGTGAAACTCTATGTAGTAAAGATTGATTTGATATGAGTTTATTTATGTCAGAAACAGCAATCTTAGTGGAAATTATCAAGTGGCAACCACAATTCCGATGTGGAAACTGTCGCCTCCTATCAAGCACAACTTTCCACATCTATTTTCGCCAACAAATGCAACAAACTTTCGTCGGCTTTCACTGACACGAAGAACTAACAGTTGCTTTCACATGTAACCACTGACATTTCCATGTTTCTTTGTCGCCTCCTGGCAGCCTGTGCGGTTCCTGCTCATTCCTCCCAGTTGTACGACGTGCGAAATGACGACTGCTTCAACCAACCGCAATATAATTTTATGCTCGGTGCGCTTTACCAATTGCCCCACGATGTGGAATAACGGCATTACTTCTAAGTCTTAAAAAGAACAACTACTCGCAAATGGCCGACGCTATAATTATCGTCAAAGAGAAACGACAAAAAGTACACACACACACGTGATAAAAATGTCCTTGAGGAAAAATCCCCTATTAAAATCTAAGTGTCGTATATTGATGATTAGGAACTGGAGGAATGGAAAAACAACCGTAATTTGAAAGTGAAAAAATACCAGGATGGAAGAATGGAATAGATCACAATTCGCGCTCTACTAAAAGCACTTTACCACTTTACGGAGACGGGAAGGAACAAAAACCTAGTTAAAAATTTATGAATTCCCGAAGAAGTTGTCTAGTTGTGTTTTTACTTTCTAGGTATACTTGTTTTCCTTTATCTACTCACTACTCCATGTTCGCTTTTGCTGTAGTTTTTTTACTTGTTTGCTTTCTTTTCACTTTGATTTTCATTTGAACAAGACCAGCAAATGTTTTCTTTGCAAAAAAAGACTAAACAAAAAATTTTCGTTTCCTTTCTTTCTTTTCGTTCTAAGATATAAGAATATATATAAAAGAAAATAATCTTATTCTGTACTAATTTTTTTAAAATTTCGATTTTTTCTTAGTCTGCGAATGCATTTAAAAGGAAAATAATGTAAAAGATTTTCACTTGTTTGTTATTTTATATATTGAATGCGTTTGAGTTGGGTTTTTCGTTGTGAATTTGTTGAGTGTTGTCTAGCTTCGTATTTCTCGAGTTCATCAAGTTCGCGTCCGTCCAATCAACGCTTCTTGTTGATTTCCGCACAAATACAACGGACCGAAACAACAAACTACAAAATACCAAGCCAAAGGTACGAACTAAGCACAATACAGCAATGCGCGAAGAAATAGGACTACTCACTATAAGTGAAAATCTTTTCGTTTGCCTTTTGTTCTCCGCGAGCTTATTGTGTTCAAACGTATTGTGCTTGCAATTTCAATGACTGCATCAGTAGCAAGCAACACAACGTACAATCCACGAATCCAAATCTTCAACAATACCGACTTTAATTTTTCTTTGAAAATTTATGAAAACGGAAAAAGTTGACAATATGTTTTATCGAGTTGCAAAATTTTATTTCTGTTTTATTTTATTTCCAAATGCATAAACTCGTAGGAGTTCCTCTAGGGATGCGTTCTTGTACGTATATAGACTTGTTACACTTGGCCCATCGGGAAAAATGTATGTGCGTTGTCGAAGTAAAGTAAGATAAATGATTTCAGTGGAGAGAATAATCCCGCCGAACGAATATGATCAAACTCGGCATGCAGGCTGAGCTAGGTAGGCAAGGATTAATGTTGAATTTCATGCATATTTATAAGAAGAAACGGTATGCGCGCTCCATCAGAGGCAGGTCGTTACCGTAATTAACGTGTATGGCGGGTGTTCTTGCCTGTATTATTGCTCATCGGCGTTGTGGGACGTGCGAGTCGGCTGCATCCAGCACTGAATGCGAATTTAACCCCTTCTATATATGCATAAGCAATGCTGTCCTTTGGCCACTTTTTCCGTTCATCTTCATCAATCCGCCCCGTCCCAATGCTAAGTTTCAGTTTGTGTGCATCAAGCGTGCATGTTTCTAATGTGGGTGAACCTACTGCATTGCATCCTGTTTGTATATTCATTCAATGTGCATCTCATTCGTTCATTGCTGCAACCGCGCAGTTCGACTTGAACGTGAAGGGAATAAATCGAGATCGTGCAAGGCAAAGTCCTTTTCTAATTGACATGTTGACAAGATTTTGCTCTTTATTTAAAATTATTTTTCTATTCCAACTTTGAAAACAACATGTTTCGACACTGTAAATAAAACTCCTAAGAGGGTCTTAGGAACATTAGTGCTGTAATGGAATCGCATGCGCATTACGCATCCGAGGTGAATTCTAACCTTAACATTTGACATTTGTTTGTTTGTTTATTAATCGATAAATGTCAGTTTATCAATTAATTTATGTTTTTCGCATCACAAATGCTATCTTGGCGTATCTTGTACTTCAAAATACTATTAAAAATATCTGTTATTTTAAAATACAAAAAAAGGCTGATGAACTACATTGGTGATCAAAAATATGTTAGCACTTTCCGGGATGTGCGATGGGATTGTAGAAACGTAGGAACGGTTGAGCATATGAGTGAACATCCCGCATCGAACCAGCATCCTCCCTCATGCAAATTATCATACATTGCTTTTTAATAATACAATCACGGTGGTCCCTTTATGCGCTGTCCGGGACACATTTACATCGACACAGGCATTTCGCACGCGTATTTTTATTTCGTATATTTTAATCGTGAGCGGCTGTCGGTTATCGCCTCGTGCGTGTCGCTGTGTCGCTTTTTTGACAATGCCGCGTTCCACCGCGTTTCAAATTAAAATCGACGCCACGGCAACTCACACTCGCGCAGCGAACACAATAAACATCACACGTACATGCCTGCATGATGCGAAATATGAACGTAGTTTCAGTAAATGATGATGAGCACAGTGGAGAAATGCGGGCGAAATTGGGTGATGCCTGGGAGGATGGATGTGCGGAGGTGCCAGAAGCGCTTAATTTAATAATAATGAAGCAATTGGAGTGCAAACTGTTAATTAGTTTTGTAAATTGATAGCCGCGAAGCGTCTCTCTTCTATGACTTTCTGCCATGTGCTAATTTTGTTTCTACAAATTCACGTTAGTAAACTTTGATATGAAGTTGAAAAATTAGTTTTACGCGTTGTTCTTATAAGGGTGGTTTTTCTTTTGATTTTTGCCTTTGCGGGTGTATAGCTACTGTTGTGAATCAATCATGAATTTTAAATGAGAATTAATCATTGAAATAATTAATCAACTCATAGGAGCTCCCTTTGTGTATCAGATTGCTTTAGTGTTTAATTAATAATACATTGTTTTGCTATACTAACAACTACCCTCAACCACCACTAGGCATCGGCTGATGTAAATCTATTTAACATGCGTGTATTAAAATTTGTTTTCAATTCCAATCAGACGTAAAACTTTCACATCGATAAAGTTAGTTCAAATAATAAGTCTATTGTCTGATTTAATATCAAAGTTATAAAGGTAATATTCAGATTTAATCCTTGGCTTGGAAATTAATGACTATTAGATATTAAGGATTCTAATGATAATAAACTATTATGTATAAAGTGAGACATTAAAGCACTTTGTATAAAAATTACTTAAATAAACTATAATATTTATATCGTTATAATATCGAAAATGCATTAACTCATATAAATACTCAATGTTGTAGTCTGTTTTCTAAATAACATTTTGAATAACAACTTAACTTACATCAGTTAAATAAATAATATTTAGGTAAGGAAGTTTTAACGTAAAAAAACGAGATTAGAGATCAATATAAACTGATAATACGATTAATAAGAACATTTAAAACGAAATTGGACAAGAAACAAATAAATGGAAAATTGTGAATTGTACTTTGAATTAATAGCTATGTATAGAGAAAGTAACTTTTTAAAGGTCGCATAAATTTTAAACGCTGGCAGGGTTGCAAAGTCCGAACCGAAATGTAAAATTGGTTTTTAATCCACAGCGTTTCGTGCCGTTGGTCGCATTGCTCGTACTGGGTGTTTAATACATCTTAATTTGAGTACCATTAATCGTTTAAGGACTTCAAAGTATTTTTGGTCCTTGTGTTAAACAAATTTTTTATTCTTTATTCGTTTATTCCATCTATTTTTATGGTAGCCAGGAATTTTCCGTGCGGTTTTTTCAATGGTGGTTTAGAATGCGCGTGTGAGCCCGGCGCCTTCACATCACCCCACATAGGAAATGCAGGCAAAGATATTTCTTCTTTTTTTTTCTGCAAAAACCACTAAAATCCAAAGTTTAAAATAAAACAGAGTTTGTTTTATTTAACTTTTAACTTATTTCCCGTGTTTATTGTATTCGGAATGTTTTCACGAATGCCTAGAGAAATAATTAAATCTGATGCATCTGCACAGTTATTAAAACATCGCATAGGGAACAAAGTGCGCAATGCAATGTTTGCATTTTTGTTGGCACCAATGCTAATGCAATAAATCGGAATTAAACACATTAACTAACACACACGGCAAGCGTTTGGCTTGGACATTGTTTTCATAAAAGGCAAACACTGAAACATGAAGAGAAAGCGCGAGCGAAATGCGTGTCTTTGATTTATGCTATTGAATTTTGGGCGAGTGTACCTGAATTTTCCTGTATTTTCAGTAAATGAGGTTTAATCTACAATATGTTGCATATTTTCACATTTTATATGTGGATACGTAAAATACGTGCATTAATTTTATTTCATAAATAATGAAAAATAATGAATGTCTGTATAAATAACAAACAAATATACAAACACATAAATTGTTGTTCAGCAGCTTTTAAGAATATAAGAATTAATAATATTTTGAATTCAACCTTAAATTTGAATATTTCTATAGGCCATTCCATAATTTAATTGGAAACTTTGGGCAATTTGCATTTCAATTTTAATCTTGTTCGTTTCAATTTCTTTGTTGCTTCTTTTAGCCTCTTCAAGTTTTTCGATATCTATAGATTATGCATTTCTACAAGAAGCAAATAAGTTACAATTCAATGAAATAAAAGAAAGCGTCTGCTTTTAAAAAGTTTCGTTCGGATATCTAGAACTTTCTCATTCATTATAATTCAACCAAACATTTTGTATTTCTTGTTACACTACTTTATTTTATAACTTTCCAAAAAGACTCATTAGATCTAATAACATACATCGTAATTATTTCAAACTTTTTTGGGAGTATTTTTCAAAGAGAAAAAGTCTGCTCTATCAGAATCTTCCGAATAAATCCCCCTTGATATCGATACAGCTCAAGCCTTCAAATTTCTTTTATCCGAAAAACCCAAACCGTTAAAGATTGATAAGAAAATTGATACACTTGTGATCCATAGGTATTGTCTTCTAGTGTTCCATTAAATTTCAATGTAAACCCAGCAGCTTCCCCTATTTTGTTCAGATTTTTCAGTCTTCTTCGCCATCCCTTCTTGTATCTGATCTGACCATCTGACAAGCATTTGCTTTGGGCTTGGATGGAGTTTCCCATAACAATGCTTCTTGTTGAAACTATGGCCAATATGCTTCCTTTTATATCGGCCATCAGTTTTATATATTTTATGCGTTCTTTTATGCCGCCCCTCAAGCCCTAATGCTGATAGATGCACCTGATTCACATTTTTTTCCGATGATGATGGGGAGCATCATATTAGATGACAGTGCAACTTCTGTTTCAATTCCGCATAGGTAACAGCATTTCCCTTTTGCATCGTTTGAAGCTTATGTTTCATTCGCGACTGTGTCTTGCATTGCAAACCGACGGGGCAAATCGTTTGCGCACACCCTGTCTGATATTGGTGGAGCTGTGGAGCGCGTAATATCCGTTTGTGTGTTCGCTTCGGCCTTCCTGCCATTTCCCTCGATAATAGATAATAGATAGACGGAACAATCCGGTAATTAAAGGATGGTCTCCGAATGCATTAGTTCTACTAGGATTGTGAACAATTCTACAATGTGTTTCATCTCAAAAAATCCTGAAATTTGATTTTTAAGCAAACTCGTATTTTATAGATAGGAAATGTGATAAAAACACCATTGATGTCGGTGTTACATTTTTCCAGAAAAAAATATTGAAAATCGAAAATTTGAAATTTGAGGATAAGAAAGTACAGTTTTAATTGCTTATTAAAGGATAATGGTTTGAAATGCAATCTAATAGGAGTTGTAGTCTTTTTTGTTTGAATTTGGCACACCCTGTATTTAGTCCTGGATGTTAATGTATGCATATGTGAGCAATGCGGAAAATTTACTCAAAAGCCGATAGACGAATAGAGTTGAGAATTTAAAGCACATGCACGGAAAGGACGAAAATCGCAATGAATCCTGTATAGATTCATTATTCATCCCTTTTTGCATTAGAATGCTATGTGAAATCTGATGATGAAGGATTGTCCAGCATGGGACATACTTTTATATACAGACTTGCACATTCTGACATTCAATTACGGAATACCCTATGGAGATTGACTTTAGAGTCATAACTTTTACTTTATATTGCCTAAAATTTTCCAACTCAATTCCAAACCTAATCTAGTCAAACTTCTCGAATCTGTTTTATTGTCGGTGTTTCAACTTGAAATGCTAAGTCTGATAGAAAGTTATATCCTTGGATAGGTATGTTACAATTTGATGACCACGTTTTAGCATTATGGTAGAGCCTTGTCTATGGAACAATAACCTCAGTGCTGATAATAGCCGTCGTCCGTTCAGCTCGTCGTCCTTTGTCGCATCTCGGTGCCCATCGTCGCCACCGCCGATACTAATGACATTTCATTATCGCAATCGCTCGTCTGTTAAACGCATTAAATTAATTTGCATTTAATTGGATTTTGTTACGCTAAAAATGCAGAAATACTTTCGACGCTTCCGCGTTATTTTATGCGTATATTTTATATTAAAATTAATATGCGTCCATCTGCGACCACAAGTGCAATAAAAAGTCTAAAATGCAGATGTTCAACCTAATCACAAATTGCATCAAGCTTACCCGCCCAAATAAATTAATTTTACAAAATATTAATAATTTTGTCTTCTTGTTTTAGGTATACAACCATGATGAACAATTTCTCTCGAATAACGCAATTGAAGTAACTATGAAGGTAAATGAATTTAGCATTGTGCTATTATAGTTCTTTCAGAGTTATTGTTGTTCAGTTAGCTTCACTTTAAAGGTGTGTTTCACTTGTGGTGGTAATGTTGTCTTCACTATGAGTCTACATCATTGTCTTATATGTCGTAGATGCAAAGTCGGCGACGCATTGTGTCTCAACAGGTGAATTATGAATGCCATTATCGTGAAATGTACCCGAACTATACACATGCATGATGTAGCAAACACACACAGCTTCATCCATGCACAGCGCCAAGTTTATTAATCTGGTCTTAACGTGTTTCTTTCGAATGAATAACTGCGTCGAGTTTATGTTGCTGCACTTTATGCTTATAATACTAACTATTTTCCTTCTTCGCTGTATTATATGCAAACGACGCCACGTAAAATGGCAAGAAAGTAAATATACGTAATTATATCAAGCACCTAAGTTACTTCCGCTTTGTTATATTGCATTAATGTAGATTGCGAATTCTTGAAATGTTGAACTAACTTCCTAGCCGAGGTAGGTATATAACATTACAGTTCTTCTTACCTACTTGATGTTTGCAGTGCACCAACGAAGAAACTAAAAACTGCCAAAGTTGCAACAACTTGAGACTAAAAGCTCGCTCGAAAATTTCAAATTTATTTGCACGTTTTAATAGTCTTTCTCGTGTTGTTTTGTTTTAATTAGTAAATGATTACAAAACGAAAAACCAAAACACCGATAAACTCAATTTAATTATATTTTTTGTTGTTTATCCTTTGGCCTTTCACGAACCTTCGTATGGACCTGCATGTATGCATAGGTGAAAGTGGGTAAACTAAGGAAAATCGTTACAACTAAACGAACTCAACTCAGCGTATGTTCTCTGTTGGGTTGGTGAAGGTGTGCGTTATTCGCGTCCGGAACATCCGGTCCGAGGACCGGAAACGAACCGGCGGTCGGAGCCTGATTTCGCGTCTCGTATGAGACCCTTCATATACCTACAAGCAAACAACTGGCAAGCAATCCTGGAAAAGATTCCGAAAGCACAGCGCAAAGCAAATCGCTAGTGTAACTGAACCAACACCATTGCTGTTGTCGATGTTTATCCTCGTCCTGGCTAGGTAAAGGGTAACCTGATGCCTGAACCTGAACAATCCGCTCGGAAAATTCATCTGCATATGTTACAAATGCCTGTTACGCACGACAATGCTACGTTATCAAACATACAGTGTGTCCGTTGTTGTGTGTGTTTATTTCAAATTTCAAACACAATTTCGTTATTGCTATTGCAATGTTGGTCAAAAGCAATACATTAAGATGTCATCGCTTATTAATCACGACTATCGGTTGTTGCTGTACTCCACATGCACCCTTATAGTGCTTGCTATGCGTGTGACTATGAGCAATTTCCGCCCCTGGAATAACCACTCATTCATCCAACAAATACAGGAGCACCACACGTATTGCGAAATTCTGTTTGCGCGATTATTGTTAACGTTCGTTTTCATTAACATTAACAAATGCACTTTACAAATATCTACGGGATGTTTTCCATACATTCAATTAGCAATACGATTTGCTTTGTGATAAAAAGTTAAAACGTCAAGTTAAAAAAAATTGCGAAACAGAGTGCATTTGATCCAAAGTACAAATAGGTACAAATTGGATTGGATTAACCTGTGAATATTGCATGGAATTCATGATAGGCTTCGAACTTGTTACCAATTGTTTATCGTTAACTATACTCTTGCTGTTCCTGGTTGAATTCGCTTGCTATGTATTGCTCGTGCGTCGATAATATTTCAGTTTCGCTGACAACTAATCATTACAGTTGCTGGTATGCAATATATTAACACGTGTCATGTTGCAGTTTCGGTTCACACTCACACGCTCTTTGCTCTTTATGGAAATAACGAATAAATTCAAATATTATAAATATTGATGCGTAAACAAATAGTGAATAATGGAAAATTCATAAATTCAGTCACTCGGGACGAGTTACAAAATGAAAAACAAAATGCTGGCCTATAAAGGGACATTGAATAAAGTGTAAAATTCGTGTTGATTTTGATCGATATCTAATTATACAAGAACTGCAATATAATTAATTAATTTTTCACACTTTTCACACCCAACACCTTCAATTCTATACTTATTCGACGAGCGGAAACTTAATTAACTCGACGTTTAATAACGCATATTTACATTAAATGGCGTCACTCCAACGCGAACATCAACGAATTCTAATTTTACTCTGAAAGTTTTACACCAAGTCTTACTCCACAACAAACTTAATTTGAAAATCTTTGATAGAGTAAGTTATCAACACTTGGTATAAATTATGGTTTCTTGTTCATGTATTGATTAATAATCGTAGGTCGTAGGTCAAATTTTATTTAGTTTAGACTCGCGGAGTTTACGTAGCACTTTATTGTTTCGCACGTTCACTCGTTGATGTGATGTTTGTGGAAACAAATAAGTGCCTGCGAACCTATAAAGTTAGCTAGATGATATTCTGTATGGGCATTTTATTAGTTCAACCCTTATTGTTCTCATTTCGGCGCACATGTAACGGTTATTTATAACTGAGGACAACGTATGAACATAAAGGAATAAAGGACGAACCGGAGGTAAGCACTGTAAAATAAGCTGCAGTATGTGTAAATTTGCGCATGGCATTGAGTAATAAACGTTTGTCGTTGAATTGCAATAATTTTAATTATGCTGGTTGGTGTAAATTTTCTATGCTTTTGTTGTTCTCTTGCCTTCGAATGGTAATCCGGGGCGAAAACTTAAGAACTGTGAACCCGCATATGAAGTATTGAAATGTTTCATGATTAGAAAAAATACGACTGTGGCTAAAAGGAAGTTGTAAGTTTTACAACCTCTTAATGTAGATCTTTTGAAGGTTTTTTGAAGCACGCGCTTCTAGTTTAAAAACGCTTTGATTTTATGTAATTTTACTGCAGTTGCAGTGGTAAAACTCTTGCATGCATTTTATTGGCCAATAATTTCCTTTTTAAATTCCCTTCTTAACTATATACAGAGGGTTTACGATAGCTCATCACAGGAGAATTTTATATTTTAAATGACTAATTATTTCTATACTTAGCATGCAGACTTATCGTTGATTTTACAATTTGCAAGATTTTCCAATAACACAGTATTATTTAATTTGTTTATTAAATATTCAATTTTTATAATTGTATAATTTAATAATAACAATAATAAAACAATACAGTTAATCTATTCTGAGAAGTAGGCACTTCTTTGCGGCAATAGAAGTACTTCTATGCCTAGTCATAAAAGTACTTCAATGCATGCGCAGAATAAGCTTAGGAAACGTCATTATACTTTTGTGTTTATACTTTTCCAATTTTAAGATGATTCTCTTAAATAGTTTATTTTTCAACCTCAAGTTGAAAATAATCAATTTCAAGTTGGGAATAGTCAATTTGAAATTGATAAGGTATAGTTTCGAAAGTTTGGCACATACATCTGTTAAGCTGTGGGCGACCGCAACAACCAACAAAAAGGTATATTATATATAAATCAAAAAAGCTAACGTGAATTATGATTATTGCGGCAGCCATTAAAATCCATCGAGGCGCAGTAACCGTGTCCGGGCGGGCAATATGTGCGTTCTTGGGCTCGTTGTTCATTTCACTTGAGTTCAGTTTCGGTGCGATTTGGTTCGGAAACTATGTAATCCTTGTTTTACTGCACACGTCGGGCTATGAAATTGTTGGAGCGTAACGCGACCACCTTATCGTTAGATATATCGAAATCGCTCGCTCGTTCGGTCGGTCAGGACGTGCCGCAACGGTTTGCCGGTTGAGTTCGCCAACTACACAACCGACCGCGATCGCCATCACTATTTGGGTGACCGTGACGATCTGGGGGCGAAACGCCGCAGCATTACGAAAGAAAATTAATCACCAGTGTCCCACGACTATTGACTATTGGTAATGGTCAGTTACACTCCTTACTTAAATGACCTTCTGGTTCTTGTGCGTCCGCCATCTTCTTTTTATGACACTCAGTTTAACGTTCGTTTTCTATTAGTGGCTTTCAAGTGAAAGAATAAACTAAAAACAAAGCAACTACGTGATGCTTTCAACTCCTCAACGTCTTTTTGTTTCAGTATCAAGTGGATAGTCTTTTATGGTCCACATTTTAGTTGAGCGTTTATTATCTTATATTAGGGCGACAATAATAATAAAACCCAATTATCAATCAACCGCAACAGCGTACAATGTTCATTACCATTGCGGTTGTATCAAATTGTCTTTTGAAATCAACTTTATGACAATGACGTAATCGAGTCCTGCGAAGGCTTTGGATATTGTCAGGAGGCGGATCGAATGCATCACTAAGGATGTGAAAGGACACAAAGCTAGAATAGCCCTAATTAAGGATCTCGACATTTTGGCAGTTACCCCTTAGGTATGCAGCCAACAATTCTGCAATTTACAATTCGCACCGCGGACCTATATATTAGGGTATGGATATATTGAGGGCAATCAAGCAAATTAAAGGCGCCACCCTAATTAACACGGAACTCTCCAACTGAAGGAATAACATACTGATGATGAGCATGAACTATGAATAGGACTCCTCTGTGCATAGTTAATTTTTGCTTCAATAAACAATATCGGGATGGGTTGGTTGCCTGATTAATAGTTGTAGTGTCTTTCCGGGGGGGTTTAATGGGGTCTTAGAAATTCGCCAATTTGAAGGCAACTCGCTTTCAATGTGTCTCAACCAAAGGGAAAGTGAAAGCTAAACATGGGTTTTGTCCTTGGATCTTAGAAACTTCCCAGAAATAATCTACAGGATGTTACAATGAGAATTTTCAAATTGTTGTGGAAATCTCAGTTTTCGATTTTATTTGTTGTGCTTTCACTTTGCACAATTTAATACGTATATGAAAATTTAGATGGAGGAAAACATTGCGGGTTATGGTTAGTGAGTTAGTTATGTAAATCATATTTATCGCTTTCGAAGTGAAGCCAACTTGCGGATAAGAGGAGGAGCACGCCCACACCCTGCTTGCTTGCTTGAGCCGAGGATGAAGCACGTTCTGATATTATAAATTTCCGCCTGGGAAATCGTTTAATATAAATATTAATAAACGAAATTGAACTTTCCTCCTTGGCTTGCCTTGCTTGCCGCCGATGAACCTATCAAAGTAACTTCAATATTTTATACACTTAACTGCCAACGCATGGAGTATAGACAGAGAGTGCGGTAATATATCGAAAGGCTTCATCCTGCCAGGAAAGTGGCAGGCTAGCATCGTGTAAAAAAGGGCAAGCGAAAGTCGGAAAAAACGTGGCAAGAATCCATTAACCTAAGCAGATAAAAAGGGTTGGCCGAGTTGAGACTTGTGCATTTGTAGGTGTGTAGGTATCATCTGATTTTATCTTACCAACTGCTTGTGTATATTGTGCCAGCGAAGTAGATATACTTGTACACTTTTTAACTTTTTGGCAGCCAGTTAAAAAACTAAAACGACGCCTTGTTTTAGTGAGTTTTTGTGAGGTCTTAAAAGTTGACATCATCTCCGGCGACTTGACGAAGCCGACCCTCGTCGCATGAGAGTACCGAATGAAATTTATCACGTTTAACAGCTTATTAAATATTTTTCTTATCTAATTGGGTCACGGTAATAGGTCGCTAATTAGGGTCTACTGCCCGACCTGCCAGCATGGAAGTATAAAGCGCTGCAGTTTTAAAACTTGATGTACATACCGGACGTTCACAATTCAACATTTATACAAATTTCTAAATTTTTGCACACATTCTTGAAACACTCAGCTGACTTTTGTATATTTGCACAGCTGAAAGTATTCGAAATGTGTTTTGGTGTTTCGTGATTTAGTTGCGTTTCAATTTCCTTCTTTCATGCGAACATTAAATTATGAAACTGGGCATGGAAAACTTTCGTTCATATTTATAATTGCATGTTGTAATAATTTGGCAAACATTTTTTCGGAAAGTTTCAACACTTTGTGTCGAACTGACCTTCGGTGGAAAGTTTTCATTGAGCGCTGCGCCGCAATTGACGCCACACACTAAAACCGTGATTTATATTAATGTCGCGTTTTTACGAGCAGTGAGCAATGTAGGCATTCATTTGCCTTCATTTTAACACACTACCAACTTGTGCAAACGATGCACGAAACAAAAGAAATGGCGCATTTCCAACGACGCCGTCGTATCGCTGAAAAGTTGCTCGTCGTTTTAATTAACGCAATGTAATGAATGCTGCTGAAACTAGTAAAAGTTTACACTTAAGAATTTTTTTTTATTCCAATTTGCTGAATTTGTTTTTTCAATTTTATGTTTCCGTCGTTTAAGGAAGGAAACGTTAAATGGTCATTTCCTGTTTACTTTTTGTTACTCTGCTTATTATAATATCAACCAAGTTGTTTTCACAAATTTAAAAAAAAACAAACAAAAAAATTATTAAGAAATTTTATTAAGATGTAAAAGTGGATGTGCCGGGCACACATTGATTTATCTTTGAGTTTCACCTGCGTTTCCCCATTTGAAACACCGAAGTTTTGCGGTGAATGAAGACAAATATAGCTTGCTATATGAAACGGCATTATGCAGCTCTTATGCACATTTTACTACTCTTATTTTAGTTTGCATACTATGAAAATAGAGCAGTTGTAGATTGTAGTTAACGAGTCGCCAGCATGAAAACGTCTTCATTAACATATAAACCTTATTCCCGCCGCGTGGAATTAATTAACTAATTAAAGTCGCACTAACTGCTTACACTCAGCCATAGAATAATAGTTGAAATTTGCTTGTTTTCGATTAAAATTGTTTTGATAGTTATGGAAAG
>JARJDT010015189.1:0-13659 GCA_030264655.1 Leptusa sp. GC000079
TTCATGGGGGAATCCATTTTTCTTTAAAACAATGGAATCCTGATTTTGCTGACGGAGTACATTTTGAATTTACTACTGCTGACAAGTCTTATAATTTAACGCTTAACATCGGGGCGGAAGATAATCAAAAACTCGCGTTGTTTAGAAACGATAAAATGTTGAAAGAAAAGACAATGCCATATATCATTCCCGCGGGAAAATGGGTTTCTTTCTGGTTGCAAATACGCCAAGGAGAAATACAATTAGGTTATGAAGGTGTTGGCGATACTCTCCTGGAATGGATTGCGGAAGACCCACAAGTAGAACCCAATCCTCTATTTGTCAATTTTAAGTCGATTCAAGGACATCCCATTGGCATGTTTTGCACGTGCGAAGAATGCCACGCGGAGAACACCACAAGTACACATTTTGGCAAAGCTCAACCCATAAATATCTGGACCGGAAATGACCAAATGACATTCACAAATCTAACACTACAAATTCGCGGCAGGGGAAATATTAAGATAAGATTCATGCATGTTCCCGGTTCGTTGATAAGCCACATGTTAGAATTACACGATTCGGGTAAGGTTCTAACACTGACCAAACACATCAAACAATTGAATTCGGTTGTACTCGAACAAACTATGAAGCAAGCAGTGATCACGCAAGCGTCATGGACAACTTGGAATATTTCTTTCACCGAAACGCACTTCAACGTTTCGGTCAACAAATCACAAGTGTTTTCTTACGTGGGGAGCGTCCCGATGATTTTCTATTACTTTTCGATCGCTGTGGGCACAGTTAATGGCAGCTGGGTAACATGGATGGCAAATTGCGATCCTTTGGATATTGACGGTCCGCCGAAAGATGGCGGATGGTCCGCTTGGTTGCCATGGCAATGTACGGTGACATGCGGCGGTGGGGAGGGTTACAGAACACGGACATGCACGAGGCCACGGCCGAATATCTTCGGGCAATTGTGTCATGGCGACCATACTTCAACTGGCAAATGTAATGAATTCGAATGTGGAGACTTGAGTCCGGATACTTTTGATTTAATACGCACAAAACTACAGAAAACCGAGTCGAGTTTCGTGCTAAAAGAGACTCAAGCAGTGACGATCACTAACGATCCAGATTTACTCGCGATTATCAGCGGTGAATCGCCGAATGCTTACTACGACTGGACACTTAATGGACAGTTTATTCAACCGCAAGTCGGACGTGTTGACTTTATGGGTGACGATATTGTTATTAGAAGTGTCTCTTTGAATGATACTGGTGTTTATGCGTGTATATTATATCGGATTAACAAGCAGCGGATTATTATTAGGGTTACGACACTTGCTGTTACCACAAAGAGACATACTATCATTACCAGGGCGACACTACCAATGACACTTGACTGTAAATCGTTGAGTTTAGGATATGCGTATTCAGATTTGCATCAAAAATGGCTGCTTAACAATTCTGTTTTTATCGATTATGGGGTTACGACCCTTGCTGCAGTTAGCACGGAATATTTCGAGAAAACTAATAAATCGATGAGCGGTGTCTGGACGTGTGTTGTTGAACAAACAGAATTGAATTTGAAATGGGTTACTAACGTCGAAAATGTCCGCATTAAACGCGCACCCAACTTTTATACACATTTAAAAGAGGATCCATTAACTAGACCTATCTTTGGCAAAGTGCAGAGCGATGCTGCTATTGTTACCATTATAATTTGTTTTGTTGTTTTGGTTTTTGGCAGTGTTGCTTTGGGTTTGTTTGCTTATTTGAAATGGGGTACGTTACCACCTCCCAAGAAACGTCGACGTCGACGAAAACGGAAACGCAATAATCGTCGATACTAAAAACTCTTGACTTTCACTCGAAAATATGTTTTGCACCAAAAATAGATTAATGTTGAAATGTTGGTTTATTGTAGCAAAAAAAAAGGAAAGTTCTGAAAATATAACCATAGTTTATAAAGGACGATGGAAACATTTGCAGAAAAAGAAAGTCGATATTGCTATAAAAGTCCTAACGAAAGAATACAAAGAAAAATACTTGCCAGAATTCTTAGACTTAGCTGGTAAATGGTCAATTTTGCAAAGCAGTGTTATTGTTAAAATGTATGGAATTACATTGCGCAACCAATTGTCATTGGTTATGGAGTATGTTGGGATGGGACCATTGGATGAATATCTTCGCGTTCACAGAAAGGACATTGAAAGTGTCGATCTCCTCGAAGCAAGTTCAAACCTGGCTTCAGCACTCTTTCATTTAGTATGTTTACATCGATTTTTTTGCAAACATTAATTTTTAATGGACCAATGTTTTTTTTTAGTCCGAAAATAAAATAGTGCACGGAAACATAAGATGCAAGAAAATCTTAGTAGCAAAACACGACAGTAATAATTTCACTGTGAAGTTGGCGGATCCAGGCATTCATTCAACTTATAGTCCTAATGAGTATGCAAAATTTCAAAAATAAACAAATTTTCCTACAAACATCTTTAAAACTCAGTCATTACGCACGCCAATGCGTAAATAGCGACTTTTCTAGTTTTTTTATTACTTTTTTTCACTAGTGCGAAAAAAGTGCTTCACACACTAGTGAAAAAAGTACTTTTCACGCACCAGTGAAAAAAAGTACTTTTCACGCACCAGTGAAAAAAAGTACTTCACGCACTAGTGTGTGAAGTATTTTTTTAAGTTGTCAATGATTCCCATAGATGGAGTGACTTTTTGAATAATGTAATGAATGTCTTTTAAAGACATTTGTAGGAAAAATAGTGATCGATACGCACTTGTATCGATTATTATATCAACAATAATATTTTTAGCGTGCATTGGATCCCGGTAGAATTTTATCAAACTCTCTCACTTTCTTTGGAAACAGCACGCCGATCTGAATCAACTGACGTTTGGGCATTTGCAACAACAATTTATGAAATTTACACGTTTGGAGAGCCATTGGCGCAGGTCGAGAATCCCGACTCAATAAAAGTAAGTAAGAACAAATTAAAAAGGATATTTTCTGACTAGGGTTTTAGCATTCTTATATGACGGGAAAACGGTTACCCAAAACCCAAAGTTTCCCGGTGGAAATCTATAAGATTCTCCTCGAATGTTGGGACGCGGACCCAGCGCGTCGCAAACAACCCCAAGCAATCTTACGAGATTTCACGCAAATGTTGTACCAAGGATACAATTCACGCAAACAGCATAGTTACGCACGTATCAAGACACCCTCTGAAAACCGCAACTTGGAGAGTGCACTCTCAATGAACACAGAAACTACGGATGATTTCAACTCGATTAGTGATGGCGCTTCAATGTGCAGTATGTCTGATTACAACCCAACGCTACCGCATGGTTTAGGCGACGGGCAAAACACACTATCAACATCGTATCTTTTCCATGCGGATTCAATCAACACACTAATGTCTTCACTGGACAGTTTATCAATTCAGAACATCTTAGATTTAGACAACGATTACGAGGTTGTCTTGCAAGGTCTTATTGGGCAAGGTTTTTACGGTGAAGTGTATCAAGGAGAGTTGATTAACAGTAACAATCGGGAAGGAGTGCCGCAGAAGGTCGCCGTCAAAAAATTGAAAAAGAATTTCTCAGCAAGCGGTTTGAAAGACTTCAAACACGAAATATCCATAATGAAGTCATTGAAACACAAAAATGTTGTCGAGATTGTGACTGTTAAGTCGATCGAAGACAATTTAGTGATGGTAATGGAACATATTCCGCACGGGTCGCTGGATTGCTACTTGCAGATAAACAAAGATATTTTAACGGACGCGCAAATACTGCATTTTGCTTCGGATATCGCTGAAGGCATGGATTATTTGGGGAAGCAGAATATTGTGCATCGGGACCTCGCCGCCAGGAATATTCTAGTGGTTGATGAAAACCACGTCAAGATCAGCGATTTTGGACTTGCGCGATCGCTTTCAACCGAGAATTATTACACGGTGAAGACTGACAGAGACCTGCCACTCAAATGGTATGCGTTGGAAAGCATAAGAGACTGGAGATTTTCTACCAGATCAGATGTTTGGTCTTATGGTGTTACATTGATAGAAATGTATCTCAGAGGTGGAGACCCTGAATTACCCCTTGACAAAGATTTAGAAGGTCCTTACTCAGTTAAATTAGTGAAAGCCTTAGAAAGTGGTGTAAGGTGTGCAATAATTATTTTCATATTTTTATAGGCAGAGGGCAGAATGTATCTAAGAAAATATGTTTCAGATTACCCCGTCCACAATTATGTCCAAGCAAGGTCTACTTGGACTGTATTTTTCCTTGTTGGAAAGCTGAACCACGTGACCGACCCACTTTTGAACAACTTTATCGGGAGTTATTGCCGGGAAATTTTTGTTAAACAGCACAGCACGGATTATGTTTCAATAATTATAACTTATTTTTAAGGAATTTTAGGCCATTAACTTGACGTGTTTTTATTTTGCTTGAAAGTAGCTGTCTGTCGGCCATTTTGAAATTCAAAATCGAATATTTTCATAAGTTAATTATAAATGCGAATTATTTTTAGTTAGCCACATGGTTATTCTTCGCCTGTGCCTTTCTTCATGCCTTCCTTCTGTTTCTTGCTCTTTTTCGAGTTGGCTTCCTGTTCGATAGGCGCCGCCTTAACGAACGGAATAAACTCTTGCAAATCTTCGGGCATAAACTGTTTAAGCGCCGCCGGCACGTTAATCCCTTCTTCTGTTTGGTGCACTTCAAGAATAGCGCAAATGACACGTGTTGTCGCACACATAGTCGCATTCAACATGTGCACGTAATTCGTCGCTTCGTTCATCTTTTTCGTTTGTCCGTAGCGGACCAATAAGCGTCTTGCTTGGTATTCAAGGCAATTGCTGCAAGAAACCAGCTCCCTAAATGCACCAGATCCAGGAAACCACGCTTCCAAGTCGAGTTTCTTGGCAGCTGCATGGTTCAATGCTCCTGAGACAATGTTCACAATCCTGTAAGGAATCTCCAGTTGCTTGTATAGTTGCTCAGCGTTATCAATCATCTCATCCATCATCTCCCAAGACTTGTTATCAAAGGGTGAAGTGATACAGAATTGTTCAACTTTTTCGAATTGATGGACGCGGAAGATCCCCCGCGTGTCACGCCCATGCGAGCCGACTTCTTGCCGGAAACATGTTGATATCCCAGCGTAACGAATGGGAAGTGATGCTTCTGATAGCCATTCATCTCGATGATAAGCAGCGATTGGTTGTTCCGAAGTGGCGATGAGATATTTCTCTTCCACTTCTTTATCATCGGACTTTTCGCTACCTTTGCCTATGACTTTGTAGAGTTCGTCATCGAATTGGGAAAGTTGTGCGACTTCCTGCATGATTTCTTTACGCATAAAGAAAGGGGTATAAAGTGGTTTGTAGGATTTTTTATGCAGGGTTCTTAAAGATAATTGGATAATAGCATATTCGAGGAAGACGGCCGCGCCGGTAAGGTAGTACCCGCGAGCGCCGGAAACAACAGCGCCACGTTCGCCATCCATTCCATCAATCATGTGTATGAGGTCCACATGCGAGTATTTTTTGCGCATCTCGCAATCGCCGAAAGTGCGCTCCACTTTATTCTCGTCTTCGTCATTGCTCTGCGGGACTGAGGGATGCAGATGATTGCCAACTTCACGCAAAGTTGCGTTGCGCTCTTTTTCCGTTTGCAAAAGTTCATTGTCGTTTTTAATGATTGCTTCATCAATTAAAACACGAACCTTTAATTACAATAAATTTAAATTTATCTTGCATTCAATTTAAAAGTCTTCTACTATAGTACCTTCTTGATTTGATTAACAGTAAGTGTTTTAAGGATATCTCCGGTTAAAGTTGCAAGTTGTTGGACGACTTCATCAGGCACTGCTTCATTAGCATCGCCTTGCGGCGCTTTTTTCTTCATCTTGTCGCCGATTTCCTTGCTGCAGACATTCTTTAACTTATTCCATTGATCGGCATTGTGCCGCAACTGCCTCCAGGTTGCATCCTTTTCAATAACTGTATTTACTAGCCCTACATCTTTAAAACGTTTCGTTTGGTTTTCGCGGATTTTATCCGGATTTCCGCCTTTATCCGTACGGAATAAATCTAAATCTAACACCATGACTTCACTTGCTTGAGGTACACGTTGCGATCAATTGTGATGATGCACAACCACGTTTCAACTTTGCAGATTGCACGGATCAGCAAGAATGATGAAATTTGAAGTGAAACTTGCGCAGGCTGCGATATAACCTACCTTCTGACTGACAGGTGTGTAATAACACGCGTGTTGCAAAGGAACATTCTTCATTCCTATGTTAGATTTGTCCAAAAAGATTAATGTTCATGTTTGATATATTTCAAAAGCTTGTAAATCTTCAATTGTAACTAATTAGAAACGTTCTTGAGGTGTTTAAAGACCAAAAAGTTAATTACTGTTGGGTATTTAATTGGTAATAAACACCCAGTGTCTTGGTTTGTAGTGATATTCATAGATGGCGCCAAATGTAACATTTCCATTATTTTTTCTTTTGCAAAATTATTTTATCTTTCTAGTAGCAAAACAACTTATTTATCTCCCAGACGATAACTTTTTGCCCCTTGGGCGAATTTCTATGAATACCTCGTTGTTTAAGGATATTTATAGGGACTTCATGCGCCATTTTCACTTTTCTAAAATTTGTCGAGGAAAACTTTTGGTCCTCCAATTTCCGGTACAGTTCGCTGTACGTCCTTGCACGTCATCGACGAACGGGAATACGGGAAAATTCGCACTGTATTCTGGGAGGAGCTGTATGTAGTAGATTTCTCGCAAGCGCAAGCACACAAGTCGCGAACTCGCAGTCCGCGACTCGCTGCCTCGGTCCGACCTTCATGTCACGTCTGTCAAGAGTATGTTCATCGACGAATGTGGCTCTATGTAGCTGGTTAATTGTGTAATAGACGCTTGTGTTCGACGAGTTCGTGCGTGCTGCGAGAGCGCTGGGGCTGGGGACAATCGGCGGCGCGAGCCAGTGGCACCAGCGGTGATGTTTACGGGCACGGTGAACGTGAAGCTCTGCGAAGCGTCGGGCCTGCGACCCACCGACTTCCAGAAGCGATGGACGTTTGGCAAGCCAGACGAGCAGCTGATCGACCCGTATGTAACTATCGACGTCGACGACTCGCATGTGGCGCAGACCTCCACCAAGCTGAAGACGTTCGATCCGATATGGAACGAGGATTTCGAGCATCAGGTCGACAATGCCAAGTCGCTGACGCTCACCGTCTTTCACAAGACGACCATACCGCCCGACCAGTTCGTGGCCAATTGTTGCATACCGTTCGAAGACCTACTCAGCAAAGCCAAGGAGGACCAAGACTTCTGGGTCAACTTGGAGCCGACGGGCAGGCTGCATCTCCGCATTGACTTGAAAGCGTCAAATGGTCAGTTCTGACACATGTTTTTTTCCTTATAAACAAACAAAGATAAACAAATGGGCAACCATAACAACAATCCGACGTTCAATTATCTTTTCAACTCGACTCTAACGAGTTGTTTATTAATTCAAGATGTAATTTAAGCTATTAGAGCTCTCATGTCAGTAAGGAGGCCTTTGACCTAGTTCTTATTTATGGACCACTTCTTCAACTGAATGATTTTTTTCAATGAGTAATCAACTTTATTGTTTTTCCATTACGTTTTTTAGCTTCTTCGGGTACCAAGCCACGAGAATTCAAGGAGCGCCAAGGCTTCAATCGGCGTCGTGGGGCTATGCGACGTCGTGTCCACCAAGTCAACGGACATAAATTCATGGCAACTTTCTTAAGGCAACCAACATTTTGTTCACATTGCAAAGAATTCATCTGGTATGTACATACAATTTACTTAACTTATTATTAATTTCATAATAATTATATTAGTGCATGTTTTCTTTAGTTTTGTGCATGTTTTGGGTGCGCTTTTGCTTTAAAACATACTAATAAATAAATATTTGTGTTTTTTGTGTGTTTTCTTATTTTCGGTAACATTATTTTACGTAAATAAATTAATTGAAATTACAAATCAATAAAGATCACTCTGCTTGTGGACTAACATTGGTTTTGTTCCAGGGGTTTGGGCAAGCAAGGCTATCAATGTCAAGGTAACAAACTATTTAGATTTGCAAACTATTTCTATTTCTTGTACATATTCTTACATAAGATGATAAGTTGGTGTTTGCTCTTATTCTTTCAATTCTTTGCATGTTTTCCACAGATTTTATAAAGAATTTACTGTAAAATTTGTTGCCATTAACGAGGTACTTTTGTCATCTGCAATTTGTAACAAATGCTGAAGAAGAGAAATATTTAATTTTAATTGTTATTAAATTATATTTTCATTTGCAGCATTTTCAATCCCAGCATGGCTGTCTCGTATGCTTTTTAATTTACGTTTTTTGTAAGTTAATGCCTTTTATTATTTTATTTTTATTTATTGTTTTGTTATTTTTTCTGAATTCTGAACACTGAACACAACGCGCGAATTAATTAATTTATGGCTTATTTCTTTAAACTTTAAAAATGTTAACCACATGGTACTTACGTCCGCAGATCTTTATAACAAACGTAACGAATATTTTCTGATTGTACATATTTACTTATAATTTAACTTTCAACTTAATAAAAATCTTCGCAATAATTGGTGTAAATTAAATGTTATGTGGTACATTTACTGAGTCGAATTTCTTGAATTTTTGTGTTTTCATTATTTAAATTTAAATGAAATGTGTTTGAGAATGTTACTAACTTGTTCATTTGTCTAGTTTGTACCTGCGTGGTTCATAAACGATGTCATCAACTGGTCGTCACCAAATGTCCAGGCATGAAGGATGAGGTTTGTCTTCTATTTTGAATTTTTGATCAACTATTATTTCATGCCAAGTTATTTAGGTTGTTAGCATAACAAAGTAAACAACATGGTGCGAAATTTAATAATATTCGATCACTCTGTAGAAAGACTTTGGAACTTTGCTTAGTGTATCAATCTTTAAAGTCTCTTTGTGTCTTGAACAAACTTCCTGCGCTCGGAAATTTCAAATGGTTACTATAGCATATTAACAAAAATAACATTTAACTTAATTTCAATTAACAAATAAAATTAAGATAATTTTTGAAATGTATTCATCAATGAAAATCAATATTTAATTCGTTTGTAATGTTTTCAGTCGAGCAATCAAAGCACTCGTTTCAACGTGAACGTGCCACATCGATTCGTCGTGCACAATTACAAACGGTTTACGTTCTGCGACCATTGCGGCTCGTTGCTCTATGGGCTCATCAAGCAAGGCTTGCAGTGCACCGTGTGCAACCTAAACGTGCACAAGCGATGTCAGAAGAACGTCGCGAATAACTGCGGCACGAACACCAAAGATCTGGCGGAGGTGCTCGCGTCCATCGGCGTCTCGCCGGATAAGCAGACGCCCGGCAGACCCAAATACCAACCTGCCGCCGGTGGCAATGGCGGCGGGTCGGACGCCGACGACTCAAAAAGCGACCCGACCCAAGAAGGCACCAAAGCCGACGACAATCTTCACAATGATGAAGGTAACTCACGGCCAGTTACGGCGGAGTTCACAATTTAGCTCAAACGACGAAAAACGCGTTTTTATACAACAAAAGTTACTTTTAATACATATTCCAAATATAATTTTTTTTAAAATTCATTTTTATTCTGCAAAATACGCGATTCCTTATACAAAACATGCTTTAATCTCAAGAAACTACGAAAAACGCGTTTTTTTCAAACAAAAATTCCTCTAAAAATTAAATTACCAACTATAATTTAAAAATTACTTTTAAAATTCATCTTTATTCTGAAAAATTCGCGTTTGTCCTGTACAAAAGTTACAAAACATGCTTTTTGCAAAAAAAAACGATGAAAAACGAGTTTTTATAGAACAAAAATTACTTTAAAGAAACTAACAATAATTTAAAAATTACTCTTACAAATCGGAAAAATACACGTTAATAATACACTTCTTCCTGTTTTTTTTTTGTAGGTGGAAAAATAGGTCTAAACGACTTCCATTTTATCAAAGTATTGGGTAAAGGCAGCTTCGGCAAAGTGATGCTCGCCGAAAAGAAAGACTCAGATGAAGTGTACGCTGTCAAAGTGTTGAAGAAAGATGTTATCATCCAAGACGACGACGTCGATTGCACAATGACAGAGAAACGCATATTGGCACTGGCTGCCAAGCATCCCTTCCTCACCGCGATACATTCATGTTTCCAGACTGCCGACCGTCTCTTCTTCGTGATGGAATACGTGAACGGCGGCGATCTCATGTTTCAAATACAGCGCGCGCGGAAGTTCGACGAACCGCGCGCGCGGTTCTACGCAGCGGAAGTGACGCTCGCTCTGCAATTTCTGCACAAACACGGCGTCGTCTACAGAGACTTGAAGCTCGATAACATTTTACTCGACGCGGAGGGACATTGCAAGCTGGCCGACTTCGGGATGTGCAAGGAAGGGATCCTAGATGGCACCACAACCACCACTTTCTGTGGAACGCCCGATTATATCGCGCCGGAAATCTTGCAAGAGCTAGAATACGGCGCGTCGGTGGATTGGTGGGCGCTTGGGGTTCTCATGTATGAGATGATGGCTGGTCAACCACCCTTCGAGGCGGATAATGAAGACGATTTGTTCGAGTCTATCTTGCACGACGATGTGCTTTATCCAGTTTGGTTGAGTCGGGATGCGGTCAGTATACTTAAAGGCTTTATGACAAAGAACCCGAGTCGGCGGTTAGGTTGCGTTGCCGCACAGGGGACCGAACAAGCCATCAGAGTTCATCCGTTCTTCAAGGATATTGACTGGAATGCTTTGGAGCAGCGGAAAGTCAAACCACCTTTTAAACCCAAAATTGTAAGTCACAAGCAAATTAATGGTGTCAAAAATGAATAAATGTGGTTGTTTTGCAGAGAAATCCAAAAGATGCAATTAACTTCGATGCGGAATTTACAAGAGAAGAACCAGTGTTAACACCCGTCAACGCGGAAGTGTTACGTGCAATAAACCAGGAAGAATTCGCCGGCTTTTCGTTTGTTAATCGGGACTTTAACCCAGCCCGCTTCTCTGACTAAACACGTGCAATATCGTCGCTTTGCTAGAATTCATTACCAAAGATAACTACATGCAACTTGAAACACTACACCTACACAATTATTCATTTCCCAACGTTACCGTTTGTTTTTCCTGAAAGAATCTCGTCAAAAAACATGAAAACAATGCAATGCAACTATAAATACTATACATAATTGATAAAATATACATTACTTATAATGAAGATGAAAAGGAAACGATGAAGAACAAAGAAATGAACAAACCAACAACAAGTTACAAAATACTAAATATACATAAATACGTTATGTGTGAGCTGTGTGAATGTAATGAGAATTGAGAATGATTGTGTGTGTTGTGAAATTACAAAGTATATCTAGTCGATGTCATATTAATAGGAAAATTAACAATACATTTAAGAAATGAAGAAGGCCGCAAGTTGCAGCTTGATTCCAATCTAGTATTACACTATCGTTTCTCATGGGTTGCTTAATTTAATTTTCATATGATGATAAATGTGAAATTGGTTGTGTTATTCCTCGAATTCGAATATCAGTAGCTAACTTAGTTGGATTTGATTCAAAATCAATTGAAATAATGAGAATTGGAGCTTTATGTTGTACTAGTTGGAAGTCGTCAGAAATGCGTACATTTCAAAGAAATGTATATACTGTTATCTATTACCATGTTAAAGATATTTATTAATGTGTTTAGGATAGTGAAACAAACAAGAATTGTCACTACGTGTAGCATATGCACGCACTTCCGTCGCCGCTTGCCCCGTGTTGTGCCAAACCAAAAATCCATACAACCGTAACCAAACAAACCCACTACTAAACTATGATACTACCTTGCAAAATGCAAAAAACGTACGAAAAAAAATGAAGAAAACATTGAAAAAAACAACCTAATTAATTACAACTGTTATTATTGTTTATATCATGTTTGTACTAGTGTACCATGTGTTATTGTAAATGGTGTAAAATTTCCCTAAGATACATATTAATTTAATGTACGGAGTGTTTTCTGTTTAGATGAGAAGCTATATGGCAACCTGAATTGAATTTACTCATTGCATCTAATGACGATGTTTTCGTTGGAATCTCCAATAATTTGCGCGCTTCTCTCACTAATCTATAAATAACTACATATTGTTCATGTGAAAACGCATTACATTTACCGACATTTCAACCCACACGCCGAGCCGTGTGTGTGCCGAAATATACCATTACGTAATGATGCAGTCTGTCGTTCGTTAGTTAGCTGAGAATAATGAAATACTAAAGAAGTAACAAATCTATACATATAACTAACTTACATACCATAGGTCATTTAATGCAAATTGTTTGAGATTCTGTCTGTTGTACAATTACTAATTAGTGATTACTAACGATAAGTGCAATCATATTTGTGAAGAAAATGAGAAACAGTAAATAAAGAAAAATCATATTTGAAACACCCTGTATAATGGTTTTAAATAGGTCTATCACGGTCTTTCCAATACTTTTGACAATATTCGAGGTTGGATTAGGTTATGAAAATAACGTTTATTGTCACTTTGACACATAGATGTCAAGTTAAAAGCGCCATTTTGATTTTTTTAGTTTATTTATTAACAATTTTTTTACAACAAAAATGTATTACAATACGTCAAAACCAATCATATTTGAAACGCCCTGTATAATGGTTCCAAATAGGTCTTTCCAATACTTTTGACAATATTCGAGGTTATGAAAATAACGTTTGTTGTCACTTTGACACATAGTTGTCAAGTTAAAAGACGCCATTTTGATTTTTTTAAAGTTTTATTTATTAACAATTTTTTTACAACTACATTAATTTAATGTTAATACCAATAAGTCTTTGGGGGAACACCATCCTCTTTAATCCCCATTTTCTCCATAATATCCATTTCAAATGTTTTCAATGCAGGTTCAAAACTAATGGCTGATGCATGATCCGCTAATGTATCTTTAGGTTGTTCCTTATAAGTGTTTTTCGATTTAAAATCGATTGTTTCTTCCATTGAGGCGGGAAACGGAATTATCCGCCCAGTACGCATCGACACACGAACTTTGAGACCTTCGTCTGTATAACGCCATTCAACATTGGTCATTTTCAAATCTGAGGGATCCACTAATGAAACTTCAGAAGTGACCAAGAGTGGTTGCTCACTCTGAATGAAAACCCCCGCGAAATTATCGTCTTCCGCTAACGGTTTGAGTTTGCAATTGAGGCCTTCAACAATCACCCAATTTCTTTCCTCAATAATCTCACGCACGTAGCCTTGTTTGCCTTTATCTTTACCGACAAGGACTTCCACGCGATCGCCCCTAAAGAAACTCCATTCCCTGATGGGTTCCAGGAATACTTTAGCATAGTGTCTGCCTGGTTGATTTTCTTGTCTAAATTGCAATGTCCAAGGTCTATGCACGTCGAAATGAAATTTCTTGCGTTTTATTTCTGCGTTGGGTTTGTATTGCGGACCCTTTGGGTTACGCCAATAGACTTGGTTCATTGTACGTTCTATATAGCGATCGGGAAGGTTTGAATATTGTTTGGACCATTTACCCGCATTGCGGAATA
>JARJDT010015199.1:0-10317 GCA_030264655.1 Leptusa sp. GC000079
GGTCGACTTGAAAATGCAGATGTTCATTTATTCGTTTTTAAACAACAAAAATTAATTTGTTTCACTTTTATTTATTTATCTTTAACAATATAATATTCGGCAAGCACTCGCCGCGACAAAAATAGTGATATAAAATTTTCTCAAAAATCATGATAATTTTGCAGACGTCCGAGTATATTAGTGTAAAGGATGTAAATAAAGGAATTGTATATGCAAGTCAAATTTTATATCAATCTTCTTGTCTCGACGCATGCTATTCAATTATGAACTTTATAATTCCATCATAATTATATGAAAAATAATTTCATATAAAATTAAAAACAACTGAAGGTTTATGGCATGACATGTTTCGACCTAAGCTCATAACTCTACCTGCACCCATTCTCTATTCTCCAGAACAGAAGACGCCAGGGCCTAACACTAGACGAACAATATCAACCGCAATAAACCAATTGTATTCACTTTACTTCATACCTAGCTCGTGTTAAGAAAACTTTTATTTCAGCGATATTTCTTTCGCCCTCGTTACATGTTACAGCGTCTACAGCGATATTTCTTTCGCTCTCGATACATGGGGAAATGAGTTGGTGACAATTCATACCTTGCTCGTGTTAAGAAAACCATTTTTTTGGCGATAAATCTTTTCGAAGATACAGTACGAGTATGAGATCACGATCATCTTACTGGCAAGTATAGAGGAGCAGCACATCAACATTATAACTTAAATGGTTATGATGCTCATTTTATTATTAAAAATTTGGCTCGAGATATCGAATGAAAAAGTGATTTATTACCAATTAATAAGGAAAAATATATAACTATTACCAAAGATATCGAATTGTCGTTTTATGGGTTCTAGTTTGCATAAACTTGCGCCATATCTCACTGAGTATGCCATATTAACAGCTGAACATAATAATGATGCTCAGTTTTATTTGTTCACAAGAAAAGGAGTATATCCGTTATAATATATGGATTCGTGGAGTAAGCGAAATGAAATAACTTTACCTAATATACCAAAATTTTATTCCGAATTGAATGATTCAGACATTACTAATGATGATTACCAACAAGCTTTAATTGTATGGGAAACTTTTAATGGCGCAAGTTTGAGAGAAAATAGCGATCTAGATAGGAAAACCGATATACTCCTACTTGAGGATGTCTTTGAGCAATTTCGTTCAAGTTGCATTAAGACATACGGTTTAGATCCAGCTCATAACTATAAGCTACCTGGATATACGTGGGATGCGATACTTAAACATACTTCGATTAATTTTGATTTACTTACGGATATCAACATGCTTATGTTTATTGAACGCGGTATTCGTGGCGGTTGGGGTCAGTGTAGTAAACGCGAAGTTAAAGCGAATAACAAATATATGCCGAATTATGATTCTACCACCCCATCAAATTATCTTATTTATCTCGATGAGCAAAGCGGGCCATCTGACCGGAAATGCGTATGCTCAAAGTCTCTAGGGCGAGCGAAGCAAGCCAACTGGTCAAAAAGGCATACGCCTAACGTATCCAGGGCGAGCGCAGCGAGTAGATAAGGTATGCTAGTACGAGCTCAAGTTTACATGTAAATTCTTAAGGGCCTAAAATTGGCACATTTTGTTCCCTGTTTTGGAGTGAGGAAAGTATCACCTTTGAAAATTTTGAAATGCGCGCCAAATTTAAATTTTTACGAAGGCCCCAAATTGCTATGGCGCCCTCATATTTCAATTTCGTAATGCGCCTTATTTGAATTTCACAATAGCGCCAAATTTGAGTTTTGCAGTGGCACCACCTATCGTCTGAAAGTTGTTTTAATTTTCCGTTGGCGCCATCTATCGATTGAAAGTTGTTTTGAATTTTTCGGGTGGCGTCAGTCTGTCCGCAAGTTCTTTGAATTTTCGTAAGCGTCGAGTGTACTCTGGGTTGCCGCCTTCTCAGTTGAATTTCGTTCTGTAAATATAATTATTTTTTTTTTGCTGTTGCTGGTTTGGAGACTCGAACCGTGAACGTCTCGATTAAGAGAGCAATGCCTTGACTATTACGCTGTAAAGCGGTCTTGGTTGAGCGTGTGTTTATGTTTCATGTTTAGTTTTAGGAATCTATAAAATTCGTTTCATATTTAAATTTAAATTTGATCGCGAAAATATTGTAGAATTGTACAAAATCAATTGCGCCTAGCGCTCACAGAAATCAGTCCATCACAGAAATCGAAAGCGATCGAACCTATCAACAAATTACGTACAAACCAAGCGCATCAAATAAATCTAACGCTAACATTGAAATCGAACCATACTCATTACATCTTCCTACTCCAGAGCTATTATCATCAAGGCTGGGTGCTCCTTGAGACATCAGTTGATAATTGATAACTCGGGTTTGGACGAAGACGAGAAAAAGGCGCGCATTGCTATCCTCAACAAAGGGGAGGGGAGTAAAAAGGGTCAATTAACACGTTTTCAAAATTATATCGCAAAGCTACCTCGATCTGGGCTAGGGCCCAGTGTTAAGTCAGAACTTGAAATAGATTAACGAAGCTTAACGTAAGCTACGGCGAATTTCATATCATCCAAGATGAAATTGAATCATTAACAATAACATTAACATGAGGCGGTCCGGAACTTCAAGACCTGGATGACGATGAATTCGACTCTGCATACTTCAAGGTCGTGCAAGATTCATAACGGAGGCGTCTTGGCGCAGCAAATTTCCGTGCCCAATCGTGCAAATAGCAATCAAAGCAATCAAACTCATGCTAGCGCACCAGACTTATCTGCTTAGATAAGACTACCAAAAATCGAATTGCCCAAATTTTCGGGAAACTTTCAATCGTGGGTGGAATTTTGGGATACATATAGCTCGCTAATTTATAATAATAACTCATTGCCTAGCATAAAGAAATTTCATTATTTGAGGGCAACACTTGAGGGTGATGCGTCGCAAATTATTAAGAGTCTCGACATCAGCTCGTTTTATTATGATAATGCGTGGAAATTGTTATGCGAAAGGTACGACAATACGCGATTATTGACACATAACCATATGAAATCTTTGTTTGATATACCAGCGATTTGCAAGGAGTCATCTAGCGCCATTAGATCTTTTATCGATATCATTTCGAAACACGTAAACAAGCTCAATACATTAGACCAGCCAACGGAGAGCTGGGACGCGATTCATTTGTATTAGTTCGTCACGAAATTAGACATACAGTCAAGTCGTGAATGGGAAATTAAAATACAGTACGACGAAAACCCAACTTTGGAGACATTTGTTTTTTTCTTACGGCATCGCGAAACTGTCTTGGAATCGGTTGAAACAAAACGTGTAGATAGAAAACCAGATGCATGGAAATACTACGAAGAAAACTTAAATCGCGAAAAACGCAATCGTTTACTGTTGTGAACATCAAATGTTCGATTTGCGCCGGGTCGCATTACACATCAAGTGGCGCGCGACTTGAATCGGTTAACGTGCAAGAGCGCATTGGCAAGGTAAAATCGCTAAATTTGTGTCCCAATTGTTTGAAGTTGGGTCATGCAGCTGATGATTGTTGGTCAACTGCATGTAAGCAATGCGGAGCGAAGCATCATACGATCCAGCACGGTTCAAACGCGCAAAACAGGGATCGCAGCACTTACGCAAACGCGCCACAAACTATCCGCGCGAGCACGCAAAACGAAGCAAACGTAGCCGAAACCGTAATAACGCACGCATCGGTCGCGATTTGCAATGCAGTATTCTCAACCGTACCGGTGTTGGTGCAATGCCGCGACAACTCGTTGCACGTCGCAAGAGCATTACTCGATAACGGCTCGCAAAGTAATTTTGTATCGGCCATCCATACACTTTAAATTTGAATGGTGTTAGCGCAAGCCAATCGCTTTCTCAAAGATATTGTCAAATCGCACTAAAATCAAATTTAAACAAATACAATGCAAAACTAACATGCTTTGTGCTTAACACAATTACACAATCATTACCCAGTTATGAATTTGAACTACCAGATATTCCCTTTTGCAGACAAAATGGCCGATCCTATTTTCAACGTGCCTGCACCTGTAGATTTGCTAATCAGGGCTGAAATATTTTGGGATATAGTACGGCCTGGACAAATGCGTTTTGGTCCACACATGCCTGTATCGCAAAACACGGTCTTCGGATGGATAGCGTCGGGACGCATGATAAACGCATCCTCTAACGCAACGGTAGCACACATAATTAGCATGTAAAGCGTACAATCACAATTAGCAAAATTTTGGGAGATCTTGGAGTGCAATGAAACGCGTGCGTTATCTCCTAATGAGCAATGGTGCGAAAATCATTTCAATAAACGACAACAAGAAACGAACACGGCCGGTTTATAGTCGAAATGCCACTACGTGACGATCCAGCGAAATTAGGACAGTCAAGGGAACAGGCGGTAAAACGTTTTATGAAGCTAGAAGCTAGATTAGTTCGCAATACAACTTTATTCACTCAGTATAAACAATTTATCGATGAGTACATTGAAATGAAACATATGGCCGAAGTAAACGAAACCGATAACGCGCATCCTATCGAATATTTCATTCCGCATCATGCTGTCATCAGAACAGACCAAGAAACTACAAAACTTCGGGTAGTATTTGACGCGTCGGCGGAAACGGACACAGGCGTATCGTTAAATGATATTCAATACGTTGGACCTGTCTTACAAGATCCATTGCTAGCAATTTTATTTCGGTTTATAATGCACAATCATGCTTTTAGTTCGGATATTACAAAAACGTATAGGCAGATACTAATGAAGGAAGAACAGTGGAATCTTCAAATGAAAGTTTGGCGCAGCAACCCGTCTCTACCGCTTAAAGAATATAAACTTAATACGTTAACTTACAGCACGGCAGCCACTTCATATCAAGCAATTCGTTGCACATCAAATTGCCAAGGACAGTGATGAACCGCGTCTTGCGCAAATTACTTCCAACGATTTTTATGTTGATCACGTTTTGTCGGGTGGAAAAACTTCAGACGAGGTGTTAGATATTTGCCCGAAATTGAAGAAGCTTTTTCTTGATTATCGTTTACTTCTTCACAAGTGGGTTTCTAACACGCCATCTATTAACAAACAGTTTTTTAATCTTGAGAATGCGTCGGTTCGCGATATCGGAATGCAAGAGCAATCGAAAACTCTTGGGCTCGTTTGGTCATACGAAAGTGATCATCTATCGTAGAAAGTAAGTTCAACTACAGACATGGGCATGCCAACAAAGCGAAATGTATTATCGTGGGTCGACCCAATGCCAAGCGATGTGTGACGCGAGTGGTAACAATTGCACGAGCATTTAAGGTCACTAGCGGACTTACAAATACCGCGACACGTCGTCTTAGAAAATTACAACCGGTTGCATCATCATGGATTCTGCATGCATTTACTTGCGATCCATAAATGATAGGAAGATTTTAGTTCGACTCGAAGGTAGCGCCAGTAAAGACTTAAACTTTTCCGCGTCTTGAATTATGCGCTGCGCACTTTTTAGCAAAACTCTATAAAACTGTTATAAATTCAATAAACATTCATGTAGATGACGTGCATTTCTGGGGAGCGATTTTGATTCATTACCGATCGCTAAAAAAAGGATAGCTTTCGGATAGCTGGGGCAGCGTTGCCAAGTTTATAGGTTTATAAGAGAGGAAATGTTTAATTTTGCAAGGTAATTGCCAAATTTATATGAAAAATTGTAGTACACATGGCATTGCAATTAAAGCATTGGTTATACAAAGAGAAATTATTCTTATTTAACAGTTTGAAATGAACACACACAGATGCAATTCAATCGCCAAAGTATGCTGTATAGTGGGTTGCAAACAATTCACTAACCCATGCAAACTTACCGACGACTTTCTCACTTTTTATCGATAACTTACCAACGACTATGGACCGATCGAATTGCGATCGAATTGCAATCGAATAGCAAACGAATAGCAAATGAGTAGCAAATAAATAGCAATGATAAAAGTACGTAAACCCTTTTAATATTTTTTTGTAAAAAAGTAAATTATACATAGAAAGCGATAAAATTCTTTCAATATTAGGTATCAATAATCTCTTAGCAATGAATTACTTAGCATATTGGAGTTATGCAAATTATGGTCATTGCAGCTGTTATACGCCCAGGCCCCGTCAACCCTTCGATCCTCCCCGGCCGGCTCTCTAGCACTGGAAGAAGCACCGATGGTCGGGTCTCAGAACCAAAACCATTTCCTCCAGTTTTGTGAGGACATATTGCTGGCCACAAGCATCTGCACCTGGTTCAGGAGCCCCTGTTTGCCCAACCCCATTTCTTAATTCACCAGCTTTAGGTTTTGTTGACATCTTGAGATCTCTCGAATCCTAAATGATTAAATGATAGTGAGTGTGAGTATGCATCTTGTGTGACTAAATGATTGATTTAATATGGAGTTATATTGCTGGCTCTGTAATATATTTTATTTATTTTACCAAAATAACTCTTACATACATTTTGCAAATGATCTCCGACAGTTTCTGACAACATTAAATTTAGAGGTTATCAAAGTATTATCTGCGTCAACCAAAAGCACACAATGCTAAAATTTTCTAAAAGTCAGGATTTCCAAGGATTGCTATGTAAAAAGTTTTTAATAAATCATTGGAAATTCAAATTCGTAAACAATAATAATTTATTCTGGTAAATGTAACGCTCTTATTGCAATGTTATCGACACCATTGGATTTCCTTGAATTGAACACTCATTTTGATATGGTATACTTTGCTTTCGCCTACTTGAAATAGCAATTTGGTGAAATTATTTAATACTAAAATAACTGTCAACGTCGCATATTTTCTCGTTGTTTGAGTGGTCGCGATTCACGCTATCCGATTTTTTAGCGATCGCTAAATTGTCGATAGCGAAACAAAATCGCTCCCCTGGAGCGATTCCACGATTGTTTTGTGTTGACTGAAAACCAGACCATCATTGCTCAAAACATTGTCATGAGTCACAGAGTCGCGACAACTAACGATATTGCGCCCAATCTCAGTTGGAAGCACGTACGCTCGCACCTCAATCCAGCTGATCCTTTATCGCGCGGCATAAACCCCGAAGACATACGGTATAGCTAGATTTGGTGCAACGGTCCTGCGTGGCTAAATCAAAACCAATCATCTTGGCCTAACGAGCGCATTATTCGGAATAATACGCGAGACTTACCTGAAATAAAATTAACCACATCGAACTTAGTCGGCTTAGTTACACATAAGAAACCAATCTTCAATATTGAAGGTAACTCCGACTTGAGCAAACTTGAAACATCACTTGTCAACGCTCGTAGCCCGTCAGATAATTACACATAGGGCCGCGGGGATTGCTTAGCGTATTGCGGATGAATTTCTGGATAACATCGGGTAGAAATTTAACGAAATTTAACCTACAAGTCTTACATCGGCACGAAGGCTATTCATTTAGAGCTTATCACTGCGCTAACTACGGAGGCATTCGTAGCTGCGCTGAGGCGTTTCGTATCGCATAGAGGCATTCCGCCACACATATACTCAGACAACAGGACTAATTTTGTAGGTGCCCGGTCAGAATTAGCCGAATTATTCAAATTCTTAAAGACAGAATATGCAAATATAGACACCACCGTGGCGAAACTTCAATTTCAATGGCACTTTTCTCGTCCCCGTGCACCCCACTTCGGTGGGATTTGGGAAGCGGCCGTGCGCTCTGTAAAGAAACATTTGCGACGCGTTTTAACTGATCGAATCTTAACGTATGAAGACTATACGACATTGTTAACTCAAGTTGAGGCTGTTTTGAACTCGCGTCCTCTGTCAGTCTTGTCACGCGACCAAAACGATTTAAACCCATTAACCCCTGCTCACTTCCTAATCGGTAGACCGTTAGTTGCTGTCGCAGACCCTGATCTGTCTCACGTTTTAGATACCAGATTGTCCAGTTATCAGCGGATTCAACGGATGCACTTCTGGACAAGGTGGTCAAGGGAATCGTGCACCAGCTTCAAACGAGACCTAAATGGCAGAAATCAACAACCGGCGAAGATTCCATTCAAGTAGGAGCGCTAGTCCTAATCGCCGATGACATGAAACCAACAATGAGCTGGAAGCTAGGAAGGATACGCAAGTTCACCTAGGCAAGGACGACATACCTAGAATCGTAACCATACGAACAAACAACGGACTTCTTCAGCGCGCCGTTGTAAAGATTTGTCCGCTTCCAGTTCAATAAACAACAAGCTGACTTGCGCAAGATTGCCAAGCACAACTGATTGACTTGTCCATCCCTAGTTATTGTCCTGTGTAAATACAAACAATTAATCAATACGGATCAAATATTAAATTAATCATTTTATACATTTGTTGCCGTATGCAAAAATCTATTGTATTTACCTTTTTATGGAAATGACAAGAACAACAAATTGAATTAAGTTCACTTATCCATGATAAATTGCTTATTTATGTATTCATTTCATTGCTTAAACCATTATTGTTCAAGTGTAATCATAACTAGCCCTCTTTTTTGAAAATGTTGGTAAACCTAGTTTAAAAATAATGTTTCAAACCCGGGGGTATGTTTATGTTTCATGTTTAGTTTTTGGAATCTATAAAATTCGTTTCATATTTAAATGGAAATTTGACCGCGAAAATATTGTAGAATTGTACAAAATCAATTGCGCATAACGCGCACAGAAATCGGTCGATCACAGCAATCGAAAGCGATCGAACGTATCAATAAATTACGTACAAACCAAGCGCATCAAATAAATCTAACGCTAACATCGAACTCAAACCATACTCATTACATCTTCCTACTCCTGAGCTATCATCATCAAGGCTGGGTGCTTCAGACATCAGTTCCGGACGTACTCACCAACAACGTGCAAAATATGTTCATATAAGACAATTCGTCTTCATCATAATCGGGTATCGTCAATTATGGGCGTTAACGGTAATATTAGATTATTTTAAGTGATCGCGTATCGGTAATATTGGCGTTAACGTAATATTGGAATATTGCAATAATCGCGTACCGGTAATATTGGCGTTAATAAAAGAAGGTAATTGACTAATTGACCTTAACAACAACATTCAAATGTGTTTTACTTCGAGGTCTTAGGTAGCATACCAATAGACTAGATTGTAGATTATGGGAAGTGTGGAAAAAACCACCGCACATAGGCCACAAATGGGCCCTTTGTGCACCTCCTTCAGTCCAGCCACTGTACATGTTTTGCCAGGCTTAGTAAAGTGCTTGCGCTTGAGCGCCCAATACGCAAAATATTGGGGTTGTCTTCTTCGAGTAGGGCACGCCTGAGTATTGCTAACGCTGGGCATTTGCAGAGTACATGTTCTGCGGTTTCTTCATCTTCATAACAGCCCCGGAAAATGGGGTCGGTTGCAACTCCGATGTTATGAAGTTGTTTGTTTAGCCGATAGTGGCCCGTGTAATAACCGATAAGAATTCCAAGGCTCTTACGTGGTAGATTTTGGGGGGGTTTTGCTCTCCGTCGTTCTTTAGCCTGTCGACATTGGGCAGATAGCCCAATACCAATACCTGTTTGTGTCTTTTCAGAGTGTTATTGCCTAGGAAGGAATTGAAAACGCGTGAGTATCGCCATCCTGTGCCCTATCAGCCTGCCTATGTTGTTTAGTTCGTTATTTGCTTTCAGGCTGTAAAGAACCTTGTATGCCACCTCCCTGGCGTAAAGGTCAAGCGGTGTCCCACATAGGGTCGCCTCCACAGCACTAGTTGGGGTTGTTGTCAAAACTCCAGAGATGGTAAGTAATGCCGTTCTCCGTATCTTGGACAGTGTCTTTTTTGCGCGCGCTGCGTGATTTTAGGCCACAAGACAAGTGCTGAATAAGGGATCGATGGTCGGATGATGGCAGTGTAGATCCAGTGGACAATCTTGGGAGAGAACCCCGTCCAACCATTCTCCGACACTGCCACATTGCGGCGGTCGCTCTCTTCTGTTTAGTTTCCAGATGTGCATTCCTGTTGAGTTTATGATCTAGAATGACACCCAGAAACTTGACTTGATTAGTCATTGTTGGCTTTGTGTTAAAAAAGGTTGGAGCTTCCCACCCATCTCGTAATCGTTTTCTAGTGAATAGGATCATTTATATTTTGGCCGGGTTAACGGAAAAATCACACCAGCTTTCAACCATACTTAGTGCATTCTGCAACAAAGTGCAGGCTGTGTAAAGGAAACGACCTCTGATTATTATGTAAATGTCGTCTGCGTATGAAAAAGCCCAATAGCAACACTCATTTGCTTTGCGAATCAATATGGCAC
>JARJDT010015224.1:0-26325 GCA_030264655.1 Leptusa sp. GC000079
AAAAAAAGTGCAGGCTCAATAAATTGTTATGGGATTTAACTGTATATTGTTGCAATCAACCATTCATCAATTGTAAATTGTGCTTTCATTTCTTCATTAGATTTTAGTTTGAATATGTCTGAAAATATATTTTTTATTTAATACCGCCTAATAAAGAATAGAAATCGGTTTTGATCAAATTTTACCTATCAATTTCTTCAATTCCACAATGCTTGTGATAAAATCATCGAAATGAAGACATCCGTCAGTACCATATCTGAGAATAAGAAGCTTGATAATATGATTGTTGACCGAAAAACCAGTAGCTTTGAAAGCTTGTCGGAGCTCAGAAGCGCAAATACTGTTGGATTTATCGTAGTCGAACTGGTGAAAAACTTGAGTCCACTGCACAATGTCGCTCCACAAATGTTTGCATTCGTTGATGCCCATTGTCCCCGAGAAATCGTCGTCGTACATCGCAAGCATGCTGCGACAGATATCCTTATCGAAGCCTGCATACGATTCAACTTTTTGCAGAGACGAGTTCAGCAATGTTTGCAGTTGCAACCAATTGATTTCGCTCAAATCACCTGCAAGTTTTCGAAATTCTGTTTCGATTTCTTGCTCGTTGTAGAGCTTAATAACATCGTCGCCAAGATTAACTTTAACTTCATTCGGATTTGAATTCAACAACTCTTTGGCAGTTGTATCATTTTCTCTGCAAATGTGAACAACATTTTATTTAGTATTTAAGAATTATCTATTAAGTGGTTTTCATACTCCATGTGATGCAAACATTCGGTAAAAACGCGCAGTAAAAATTCGCCTTCTTCGGCTGAGTCGAAGGTCGATGGTACAATGCAGTAAGTGCCAGGTTCAAGTTCAATCCGACAAGTAAGTTCGGAAACTTTCTCATGACAAACTTTTACAATTTCTACATTTGTTTGGAAAAATTCTTTGTTCAAAGGCTTTGGTACTGTAGATTGATCTATTTTGTATATATTAATCCCAATGCTGAGGGAGTTCAAACAATCTTTAATTTTCGAAGACGTGGAAAGTTTTTGCATTAAAGCAATGATTACAGTGAATTTGCCCTTGCACGTTTTTAAACGTTTTTCTTCCAAAGTAATACGATATTGAGGATTGTTAATGAAAGTTGGCAATTTACTGCAACCACCGGCAGTTATGCCTTTTTTCCATGAGCCTTCGAAGGAAGAAATTCTCCATACCGAAAGATCAAGAGGTATACTAGGATTATATAAATAATTCCAGTGATTCAATTCAATTTCATCGAATTTGTCTATGAAATCCTGGTCCAACATTGCAACTTCTCCGTCGCTAGCATAAAATAAAATTTCAATTCTCCCGTTTACCACTCGTATTTCCTTGATAATGTGAAGTTCTTTGGCTTTGTTCTTGCAAATTATCACAGACTGGCGTGCACGTGCGCTCATCATAATTTGGAAGATGTTTGCGGGTACTCCTTCCTTTTTCAAATTAATCCTTTCACAGAGACTTTGAGTAAAATCCCGCAAAGCTTCACGTAAAGTACTATCGATTAGAGCTTTATAGGAACCAAGCAATTTAGCATAAGCTTTAGCTAAAAGACAACTCCATAATTCATTCGAAATCTTATTAGGCACGAAGAATAGTAGTTTTCCGTCTTTTGTTGGCAAACGGTCGTCGATCACAATGTCGACCCAGCGACCGTACTGCCAAAACCGGAAGTGAAAAATTCCCGCATAGTTGTCGCCATCAAAAGACTGATCTTCGGGTACGACTTTGGAAAATAAATGATTGTACTTCTTTAAATATGACATGGCAAGTTTGAGCTGATAATTTCGTTGCTCTTCATTATTTTCCATCAATAAAGACGTTTTTCCATCGATACACAATTTTGGATTAAGGATCAATTCATGTGGTCTCTTCCACTGGATATTGCCAACTCCTAGCATTTCCGGTTGGCAAATAAATTGTGCATCTTCAAAGAAAATTCCTTCGGAATGGTGCGCATCGCGTAATTTGTTAAAATCTTGCAAGGTTCCATTATTAGTTGTCCATGATCCTTTTTCACCAAACTAACCAAATAATATTATAATTTGTAAATATACATAGGTAAGTAGAAATTGATGCAAATTAAGAAAACTTGATTTGCTGTTTTGCTGACCATGTACTCTTTTTCGTCATCAAGGGAAGATTCTGTGCCCCGTTGTGCTTTTGCTAAACTTTTAAACTTGTTCTTAGCAATCACCACTTGCACAAACGAATTCATTTTACAGTTTGTTGCAAATTGAACAAATAATTCAAGACAACTAATTCAAATAATCATTGAATTCATGTTTAAATAGACTTAAATACCTTATCAATCATGTTTAAGACTTATTTAGACAGAAAAATATATAACAAGCGATAAGTTAATTGATCAATCGTTATCTAATAATTGCAATACTCAAGATAATTCCGGGAATTATAAATTAGATTAACACCAAAACATTAAAACAAATATTTGCTGAAAACAATAAAAAAAAATTGCAGACAAAAAATAATCGCAGTAAATTATTTATAAAGAGATATAATATTTTTATTAAACTAAAAAAACTAACATGTATATGTATAACAAATAAAATTCTTTAAATTTGTGTTTAATTTTATTGATAAATGATGTCCAAGAGTGGGTCCAACCAATCATTGAGGCTGACTTCAATTTCTCTCTGTTTATAAGTTTCTGTAAAATATAAAATAAATTAAAAACGCATTCTTAAATTTTGATAAACAATAAACGTACCTACCAATTGATTTCTTCAGCTTAGCAATGCTGGCGATAAAGTTAACAAAAGTAAGATTTCCATCATTTCCATGTCGTCGCATAATATGTTCAAGCACATGATCATTGACCATAAATCCTGCGGATTTCAGAACTTCCCGCAACTCCATACCGCTAATACTGTTCGACTTATCACGGTCATGAGTAAAAAAAGCTTTTGTCCAAGTCATAATGTCTTGCCACAATTTGTCGAACTCTTCGATGTTCAAAGTTGGAATGACATCCGAGACATCGTTGTTGTACATTCTGATCATGGTTTCATAGTCGTCTTCGTCAAAATTTTCCTCTTCGTCAACTAAATAGATCATACCAAAATTAATTTAAAAAATAAATACAGTGCGAATTTGCGATTAACATAAGGAAATTAATAACTGTAAATAGTTGCTCTCCCGAACTTCATAATTATCAATCTGAATTTGTCACACATAAGGGGTTGAATATTTTACATTTACAAGTTTTTCCGTTAATCGTCATTGAACACCTTAAAAAAATCGCACTGTATACGTAATTTTCAAAGAACCTTTCAAAGATAATAATAATATTTCCAACAATTTTTGCAAGTTCAACCAAGTAATTTCTTTTTCTTCTCGGATAAGATTAACATGTTTTTTAATATTCTCGTCAATGTAAAATGGAACATCTCCTTTGTTTGGTGTCTTAAGAGTTATTTCTGCAATCAATGCATCGTGTTTTCTACATGATAAACAATGCAAAAAATTAAATGAAATTTAGCAACTAAGTATTTGTGCTAACTTACGACATTGTTCTAGTGTCTTCAGAAAACAAACGCAACAAGAATTCGCATTCTTCTTTTGGGTGCAATGTCGATGGTATAATGCAATAAGTACCAGGTTCAAGAGTTAAATGATAACAGACTTGGCGTTGATAAGCTCTGCGTGAAGCATCTATCTCGACTTCTTCGTGTGAACCGATAAAGCCTTCATCTAAAGGATTTGGCGCTGTCAATGGATCAATTTTGTACAAAGTAATTCCAATACAAAAAAAATCGGGTGGAGATTCAATGGTGCGCTTGATCATTTGTGTCAACGCTACAATAACAGTGCATTTGCCATCGGATTCTTTATCGTTAGTTTTCTCCAAAGTAATGCGAAATTGCGGATTGCTTGCAAACGTTCCTTGTTTATTATTGTATCCTCCGGCAGAAAAGTCTTTCTTCCAAGAGCTTCGATAGTATGATAATTTCAATTTCTTATCATTTGATTGAGGATTCATGTAACACAAGTCAAACCAATCGAATTTGTTTTTGAAGTCTTTATAAGACATCCAAAATTCGCCATCATCGCGCTTCTTCCTCATTTGGTCACGTTTTGAGACGCGATTCCATTCACATGAGGAGTCACTCCACGCACCATTCCATTCCGTTTTGCCCCAAGGATTACGAAGCCGTATAAGTAATACTTGCTCAGATGGTGCATTAAGTGTTACTTCTTTAACATTAGTAACACTGTAAGCATGAGCCTCAATAAGACCATCTTCTCTTTCGTCAGGAGTTGGCTAAAGAAATTACAAATTTGTATACAGAGTGATTCATTACTTAATACACAAAAAAATTACCATAATGGTGCAGGCCATCATTGATTTACTTTTTTGGGCCTCAAGAATGAGTTGATGAAAGTTGTCTGGTGCGTTATTCAAATCGTATATATAAGTAAGACCGCCAGTGAAATCCTCGAAGGCTTCAGAAATATAGCCACCTGCAAGTGCCTCGTATGATGAACCATGCAATTTCACATAGGCTTTCTCTAAAAGTGGAGCCCAAAATTCGTTTGGATTGTCAGAATTTGGACGCAAGTGTATAAGTTTCCCATTTGATGTTGGTAAACGATCATCGATGACAATGTCGATCCAACGACCAAAATACCAGAACAGGAAGTGAAAAATTCCGGCGTACTTTTTGTCAAACGACTGTTTCTGCGGTACGACTTTGGCGAAGATGCCTTGGTGCAATGTTAAATTAGCAATGGCGACTATGAGCCAACAATTGGCGAGCTCCTCGCTTTGATTAACGTCAAAACGTGAACAACCATCCACAAAAAATTGGGCATTTTTATTAATTTCCTTCACAAATAGAAAATTGTTGAAATATGTGATTGAAAAATACCTATAAACAAGAAAATTACTTTCGGTCGCATCCATTTAATGTCTTCGTTGTCAACGCAAGAAAATTCTGGATCTTCAAATAAGGTTTTTTTATAGTGAGATTTACGAAGTTTCTTGAAATCTTGAGGGCCTGCGGTATTTTGGCATTGTGTTTCCGATCCCTCTTCACCGTACTAAAATCATATAGGTTTAAGAAAAAAATCCCGGAAATTTTTAAAAATGTATCATTGCTGATCCGAACTTTATTCAATTCTAAAAATTGTTGGTAAAAATAATAAAATAAATGTACAGAATTCCACAAAAAAAACTTTTATAGTCTATACCTTGTAACATTTTTCAGGTTTAATTTCAAACTGGGCTTGGCCCCATGTTAACAGTTTACCAAATTTGTTACCCATTTTGTATGACTTGATAATCACTGAATATACTTTTGGAATAGAGCACTTTTCAAATTTATATTAAGTTTTTAAGGCAATTTAATAGTATAATCTTATATCAGATACAAATCTTGTTTTTAAGTAATTAGTTGATGCAATAATAAATATTATTAGAAAATTTTATTGAACTTGTAGATATAAATAAAACAATCATTATCAATATTATCAACAAATAGTGATTCATTCACTTGTTAGGTAAAGATAACGTCTTTTTGTTTACTTTTGAACTTACATCTCCAAAAATGGATAGAGAGAAGTTTGAAAATTTAGATAATGATAATTTCTTGTGTGTACCAATCAAATGCTTCAATTTTACAATGCTCGTCCCTATCGAGATTTAAATGGATATCAAAACATTTATTTGTTCAATTAAATTAATTATTAATAAGATTAAATTTCAGATATGATGTGTGAATCATTTATTTAGAAATACTTTTTGAAGGTAATCTCTTTCTGAGATTCAAATATTCAATTGCTGGCTTATCGATTAAAAACACTTACCCATATGTCTCCATGGATATTATTAGAGGTAAAGAAAAACATTTTGAATGCAGTTTATTCTTAATGGAATCACATTGAAAACTTTATTGTAATGAATCACATTTGCAATATATTAAAATATTCATAAAAAAGCTCTTTGTTAATAAAATTTCAAATTTTAATAAATTTTGTAAACATTTCATATTTAATACGTATTTAATTTTTGTGTATCACTTGATTTCTGTTCAGTTGACTCAAAATCAGTGTTAGCCCGGCGCCTCCACATGCAACTATCTAATTATACATAGACTATAAATACATAGAGAGAAAAGTTTAAAAATTCATATAGCAACAGTTTTTTTCATATTTCATAGCAAAATGGTATAAGTAAGTAAGTTATGTATATGAATGGAACACATTAACTGTAAATTGTTGCATCCAACCATTCGTCCATGGTAAACTCGGTGTGGCCCTTCTTGTGGACATCTTTTCCTTGGAATGATTCTACAATGATAAAAAAAAACACATTGAAACAACGAAAAATTGCTGAAAATTAATAAGTACCAATCAAATGCTTCAATTTAACAATGCTCATAATAAAATCGTCGAGGTGCAAATGACCATCTGAACCATATCGAATCATGATGAGATTGAGCGTACGATTGTTGACGGAATACCCAGCGGAAACAAGTGCTTCGCGCAGCTCAAACCCGCTAAGCGAGTCGGACTTGTCGTGATCGTATTCGCGAAACACGGCAATCCAATGAACAATATCTTTCCACAATTCTTTGAACTCTTGTATGCCCATTTTACCAGAGAAATCATCGTCGTACATCGCAACCATTGATCTGCAGACATCGTTGCCGAAACCTGTATGACCCTTAACTAATCCAAAAATGTTTTAATAACAATTTAATTTCCAAAAACAGAAAAAAAAGTAGTTAAGTTTGAAAAAATAGTAAACTAGTTAAGGAAAAGAGACAACAACAAAAATGACGTTTACGTACCAATTAGTCACTCACGAACACATTATTGAAAGCCAACAAATACAATACGATTAGCAATTAGCACATACGTTAATTTTCAAAGTGATTTCTACGTTTACCTTGTTTAGGTTCGCAGTGAATTAAAGGCACTTCTTCAGTTTTGGGAATATATTCGTTGCCCAATTGTGAATCTTTGCAGACTGTCGTACAGAGAAAATTGACGACCATTTTAATAAGATTCTCGGTGAGATTCTCTTCTTGCGTTTGCGTTTGTGTTTGCGGAAATGAACTAGCTGTTGCTTCAGAATGTGTAATTCTTGTCGTTTCCAAAGAGCGACATTCTAATTTGCCAATGTTAAAAGCGCGTTACGAGTACAACAAAATACAAGGCAATAGACAATACGAAGGATAATAGATTATTTGTTGATGTGATAAAATTTCAGAATTACCTTCTTTTAAGGCAACTTTTAACAATTTCTGCAACTGGCACCAATTAATTTCGTCCAAATCACCGGCGAGTTCCTTGAACGCATCATGCATACGGAAACGACTGTATAGTTCGTCGCCATCAGGTTCAGACTCCTTAAATTTTATGTTTTATTTTAAATTTTATTTTTAACGAAAATAAATAAAAATTAAACAAGTGAAAAAAATGTGCTCACGGTTTTGGTTGCAGCGAGTTTCTAATTTCGTGATTGGTTCATGCAAAACAAAACATGACAAAACAAGACAAATACGATAAGCCAACACCATACAAATGGATCATCAAAGCATAAAACAATACATTAAACATTCAAGATTTAAACTTCACTGTTAAATATTTGAATTACGAGTTACCTTAAACTTGGTCTTGATAATCTCAACCGGCGCGTCGTTTTCTCTGAAAATATTTTCATATAAGTTAACTGAATTTTAATTATAATTAATTTGCCTGTTTTATAAAATCGTTACTGCTTTTTGGGAAATAAATGTTGCATCAAATGTTTTATATTGAAAAACTCGAATAGCGATTTATTCATTGTTATTACGTAAAACTTATTTTATCTTATTTAATTTATATTAAACAAACACTTCAATAATTCGTAGGTAGCTAAATGAACATTGATTTTCTAGAGAATTTTGAGAAGTTTTGGATTTAAATAGAGTATTATAGAATTTGTTAGTCATGTGCAACTTTGTTTAGGTCTGAATTAGATAGAATTAGAAGCAACCGTTAACCGTTAACCTAAGCTACAGAACTCTCTCAACAAAAATAATCAAGGATAAAATAAATTAGAAAACATAAACTTGGTTAAACTTGTCTTAAAATGTCATCCTAGGATAATTAATAAGGAGGAGGATAACGAGGATATTGATTAGGAGGATATCCAGGTTGAGGATACGGTGGATAACCAGGATATTGTCCTTGAGGTGGCGGATAAGGTTGTTGCGGATAAGGCGCTTGCTGTGGATACGGGGGTGCTTGTTGTGGATAAGGTGCAGCTTGTGTAGGATAAGGTGCACCCTGTTGATAAACAGGATACGGTCCTTGCTGTGGTGTGGTCGGATAAGGTGGTTGTTGCGCCTGTTGTTGCTGGCCTTGTTGTTGCGGCTGTTGAAAATTGAAACCGCTGAAGCGGGAATTGAGTAAGTCATTAAGAAAGCCACCCGCGGAACCGCCAAAATCAAAACCGCCGAACCCGGAATTGACCGAGCGCGGATTGCGCGGCGGCGGCGTCGGCGGTTTGTAAGATGGCGGGGATGGCGGTCGATAAGACGGCACAGGATGGTCGTCGACATCGTTGCTAGCAACATACTCCATGTTATTTTGATGTTCGGAGAAGACACGCAGCAGGAACTCGCCCTCTTCGTCCGGGTCGAACGTGGACGGCACAATGCAATAAGTTCCTGGATACACCCGGAAACGACAGGTTACTTCGCGTAAGTTGATGTAAGACGGACAACGCGCAACGATTGCGTTGTGCTTGAAAAACGAGCGGTCAAGCGGTTTCGGCGCGGTTGCAGGATCGCGGATCTAAAACAGTCTTACCTTTAGTACAAGCGCTCTACAACTTCCTAGAACTTACGTAATACAGGACGAAGCCGACAGACAACTCTTCTAAGCCCATGCGTCGCTTGGATCTGCGATTTTTCTGCATCAAAGCGACGATTACAGTGCATTTACCGTCGTTTTCTTCGTCGTCCGTTTCGGTTAAAGTGATCCGATACTGAGGGTTCGAAGCAAAGGTGTCGATGAAATTGCGGCAACCTCCGGCGGTAACGCCACGGACCCAGGATCCTTCGTAGTAGGAAGCCTCCCATCGCTTACACGAAGTCCCCTGGTCCAACGAGTCTGGGTTCAAGTTGCACAATTCAATGCGGTCAAACTTTTGGACGAAGTCTTTGTACGACATCCAGAACTCGCCATCTGAGTCAAAATTAAGACCGAGTTCGCCTTTCTCTGATTCGGGAATGTAACGCCATTCCGGGGAGGAATCACTCCAAGCACCGTTCCATTCAGTGTCATCTCCCCATGGATTGCGTAAACGCAGGAGCGGAATTTTCCCCGAGGTGTTTGGGGTGTGAATCTCGACGAATTTCACTTTGGTTATACTGTACGCGTGACCTTTGACTAGGCCGTCGCGAGTCTTCGCCTCCAATTCGTTTGGGTCAGGCTAAGTGCAACAACGACAATCAATAAATTTTCATTAATTAATCCCGCTGTGAAGAGTGAACAGAGTAATAAAAATGAGAAATTATGTACTAGAAACACGCAAATTGTTGCCTCGACTTAATTAATTTTGTTTGCTCTGTGTGTTAATTGCTTTACCTCAATTGAACAACCCATCAAGGACCCACGATCGAAAGCCTTCAACATGATTTTGTACAAATCTGCAGGGGCGGCGTTCAATTCGTACATCTCGGTGACGCCACCAGTGAAATCCTCCATGGCTTCGCAGGTTGAACCACCTTTAAGGGCTTCGTAAGACCCATGAAGTTTTGCGTACGCTTTTTCTAATAAAGCACTCCAGAATTCGTTGTCTGTTGAAGACCGCAGGAAGAGCAGTTGCCCGTTCCGACATGGTAGACGATCGTCGATAACAATATCAATCCAGCGACCATATTGCCAGAAGCGGAAGTGAAAAATTCCGGCGTAATTATCGACAAATGATTGGTCGTCAGGGACGACTTGAAAGAAGAGACGGTGGTACATTGTCAGGTTTGCAACCGCAGCGAGGAGCCAACAATCCCCGAGTTCGCCTTGTTGGACGTCGAAGCGAGAGAATCCTTCGACGAACAAGCGAGGATTCTCACAGATTTGCTAAGGGCAAGAAAAAAGGGTAACTGGTGCTGCCAATTAAGGGTTTGGAGGGTGACTCACTGTGGGTCGCAGCCATTCGATCCTGTAATTCGGACGATGGCTGAAATAAATTGATTGATCCTCGCACAGGAATTGCGGATCTTCGTACAGGCTCCCGTTGGCAAGGTGCTGATCGCGGAGGTCGTAGAAATCTTGCAAGGCTCCATCGTATCTTATTCCTGACCCACGTTCACCATACTAAGAAGAGGACAACCAACAACTTATAAGGACTCACGTTTCACAAAGGACGAAAAGCACAAAAAACAAAAACAAAAAAATTTTTTGAAACAAGGAATAATTCTAACCAGAAAGATCCTTTCAGGATCAATGTCGATTTTGCTGGCATAATGTGCGTTGATGAGACTTTCGACGCTGCCCTTGAAGGCAACTTTTTGGCACGTTTCATTTTTTAAATTTGGATACAACGAAATATTTGCGTAACTTTTGGCAACATTGTGAATTGTTTCAATATGTTGTTCCGCATAGACAGGATCATATTTTGTTTTAGTTTTAGTGGCATTTAACGAATTCACCGAGTGTTTTATTAGAGGAATTTCAATTTGCCCAATGGGCAAAACACCATCAACTTCACAATCGTTCATTTTTTTTGCTTATAGTAATAGGCTAATAGGATTCGAACTTGAAACGGAGAGGTATTTCCTGTACTGTTATCGTTATCACTCGCGACGCGAACCGACATTCCCGAAAGCCGCGAACATACTGATCAAAGTAGAAATGAAATGGAACGCATGAAGCTAACAAGGGGATATAGGAAAAAGGAAGGGAAAAAGCCCTAATCGCAAAACGCAAATATCACATGGTAAATATAGCTGTGAACTCTGATAGAACGTGAAAAAGCTCAACAAGTGCGAGCGTCGAGTCGCAAGAGCAAATAAACATCGTCACATTAAAACAAGTCAAGTTTATGCAATAAAATTTGGCTTTATCAACTAATAAAATCCACATCGAAAGTATTGTTAACATAAATAATGACAGGCATTATTTATTTTAATAGCAGTTTTTGTGCCGAATTGCTTTCTCATACTTTATAAACGTTGTGAGGATCAAATTTCAACGTTTTGCGATTGCGTATAACTTGTGGTTTGTGCACCAAGTGCGCCCCATGACTGTGGCTTTTACGGCGAGTTCCTTTGGGAGGTCCTGGCGCTCTCGCACTCTCCAATTTCTTAAGATCAGGCGGCTTCTTTCCGAGAATTTGTCTCTCGACCTCCGCCAAAAGTTTCCGATCACGAGTTTTTGCATCAACCGTTTGTTTTGGATCCAAATGTTGTTTACTCCTACGAGTTGTTACGGCTTGTGCATGATTTTTAGCTACAGTTTTGTTCGTTTCTCTTAGTTCTCTTGCAAGGACTGCTTTTAGTTCGGAAGTTGAGGTAGGAGTAACTACTTTACTTATGCTAGGTCGAATCGGTTCAAGGAATATTTTCGATTTGCGTTCGACTTTTTCGCGAACCGACGGCAATGAAGGACCAGGTTGAGCAGGACGAGATATTAGTGGCGCATTCGCAGCCTTTTTACGAGCACGCATGTTTTCCTGAACGACTTTGCGATTCGCCTCCTTTACTATGCCTCGGACAAATTCCACTGCAAATTCAAATAAAGACTTCGCGAAAGGACAATTCAGGTTCAGGGATTTACTTGTTAGTCTGCTGCCTTCCGAGGATAACGCTGCCTGTATTGGTAAATGGCCAACTATTTCTTCCTCGGATTCCTCCTTTTCCGCCATTTTGTTTTCTTAATGTTAACTTACTTAACTATGAAACTAAACATTTAATGAAAACTAGAAATTTTGAATGAAATGAAAAATGATGATGAAGAAAAAATAAGCCGAATTACTTAATTACAAACTGACATTTTTTAACAAATAAATTAACCTACGTTTGTGACATTTAATTACTTAACGGTTGTTTTTATGTGCAAATTGCAAAGTCTCATCAACGTATCATAGATTAGTTAATCCCTTGGTACTTTCAGATTAAAAATTATAACACTGGGCGGGAAAACAAAAAACACGCAACAAAAACAATTAAAATTAATGGTAACTAGGTTGGTAACCAACTCGAAACTTACTCTGGAACCGGGAAAGCCCTAAATAAAAATAATTCATGCATTAAACACTAATTTAAATAATTAATTAATTAACTATCTACATAATAATCTAATCAGACTAATTCTACGCATATTTTAATTTCGTTACTAAAATACTTACAAAACTTTGAACTTTTTCGACTTTTTGCACTTTGATTTCTTGCTCTTCGACTTCTTCGCCAGCATCGACATCATCGACATCTTCGGAGTCAGGATCGTCAGGTTTTTTAGGATTGTACCGTGCAGGATCTAACTGCCAACCATAACCGTTACCAGCCCAACCGTAACCATTCGTTAGGCCTGGCGGTTCTTCGTAATCCAATTTCGGATACGAATTTTGGTACTGCTCGTAATCCATAGACATATTTCACTTGAGAAAACAAAAACGCATGACATAGAGATAAGATTTATCTACTTGGAAATTCCTTGTTTAATTGCGAAATTGTTAATTAGTCGAAACGAAAAAATAATAACAAAAAAAAACAAAAATCACTTAGCGGGAGTTTGAGTGTTGTGGGGTTGGACGGTTGGGGTTTGGCGCCAGTGCCGCTTGACCAGCAAACTGTGTCAAGCTGGTGCCAAACATTGTCGACGTCGTTGGAACAGAACAAGTGAAATCACAAAACGTGATCGATAAGGCATGAGACTTGAGTAACCTTGTAGGACAACATTATTTTGCGTGTATAAAGCATACAAAAACAAAAACAAAATCGAAAAATCCAATGCGAAAGTGGTCAGGTACGACAACGAGGTAACAAATGAAGGACATATCCAAATAAGGCGTTCTTAACATGTAAAATTTCTGATTCTCACAGTAAACTTAATGGTCTTAATGTAATAAAACAATTGAAATTTAAAAAATTCAAGGTCGATTCAAGTGAATTAAAATATTTGTTGCATTCGTAATATTTGCTTGCGCTCATGTGTCTACTACTCATTTGTGAATAAAGTACCTAAAGGAATTTTATATTCGTTCATGTGACGATGATGATGCAAATTGTTAGCAATAAATTTAGCAATATGCGTGTAAATTAATGAAACAGTTAGGACGCGAATTCATATTCAGAATGTCGCATGGCATTGATGCGCATAGAAGTTAAATGCTAGTAAAATAGAGCAAAAAACTACAATTTAGGACGAACTAGGTCAGTCGGCATCGTTAAAATATGAAAGCACCAAATTACGACATGGAACATGACAATCATCAACAAGTCCTGCGCCTCGTAAATCTATTTATACAAACATCGTTTTAGTTATGAACTTATGATAAACAATGATATTTGAAAACTAAATATCTGGATAATTTCAAATTAGAAATTGGCGCCAATTGCAGAAACTCACATTTTTTGTTAAACTTGTTTTCTGCTATCCTAATAATCCAAAAGGCGATATTATTCCACTCTATATTGTGTGACGCAATAATCGATTCACTTTTTTCCGCGTCACTCGCGGCTTCAATTCGTATGCGTTGTTTTCATAAAATTGTATTCATATCTCCGATTCTGTTTTTTCTAGGTCAATACACAAATGCTTACAGCTGATTTTCTATTTAAATCGACTCGTGTTTTAATTTGTCGCACTACTTATTGCACTTGCACGTACGTAGTTGTCGTTGGCGAATAATCGAACTGATAAAATACGCTCCAGTCTGCGCCCACACTTCATTACAAACACGCATCCGCAAAGAGTTGGACCGGTTGAATGTTTGCGCGGTTTGCGAGTTGGACTTAATTCTTAATGCTTATGCCGCGGAATTTCGATTCATGAAGGAAAGAAAAGAGTAGTATCCGACGCGCTTCTTTTAACCCGTTAGGTGCCGCCGTGCCGCGAATGAGTCGATGTGTCATTAAGCGTTTCCATAACCATTGTGGGCAACATGTAAGCCCCACCAAACTTACGGAATTGCTTCTCAAGGTCTTTAGGGGACCGGCACCGGTCGACGTACATAAATAAATATACTCTCTCTAAACATACTGTTGGCCTGTTGGCGATGTTAGCAGTAAATCTAAATTGGAATATTGGAAATGGTAAACACTGTAAACAGTAACTGCAAGTTGCTTGCTTGTACAAAATTTAGGCTTTTATTCGGAGCATCAGAGGAGCTCGAGCAATATCAACATCGTAAAAATACTTGCCAGCTATGCTTACGCATGTTCTTGTTGTTGTTAACTATGGCGTTAACTTGTAGGATTTTCCAAAGTATTTTTGGAGATTTGTAAGATAGAAATTAAACAGATCAAACTCAAATTTAATGTTCAATTTTTTTTAAAGTGTTGCAACTTCCGATTTTTTGTCTAATTTCGGTTAGCTCTAAAACAACAAAAGATACGAATTATTTTCTTTGACAACAGAGTGCTCAATATTGATGATAAATTTAATAAACTAGTTTTTATTTTTTTCTGGCTTTTTTACTATTTTTAAATTAAGAAAAAAAAAGAGGTACGTTATATCATAAAACTTATGATAACATTAACATATTGTTTTCTAAGAAATGAGTCTGTTTCTACGTCATTAATAAATTCTTCGTATTGGCGCCTAGAGTGAATGACGATATTATGACTGATCATGACTTCATCATGAAAGCATTGACATGATCTTTCACTGTTCGAAAATATGTTTGTCATGTCTATTATTGGGTATTAACTTATGATTTTCTCCTGTAGTCTATAAATATGCCCGAAAATCCGATAATAAATTGCTTTACTATCTAAAAATATCTGGGCGATTCTGGGAATAAACAATTCTAGAAATATACGAGTCTATAAATCAAAGACAGGAATAAAAGTCTGTTAACATCTATATATAATATATTTTGTCTTCATCTTCATTTTTGTTTTATATTAATCAGTATAATTTTGGGTATGAAATAAATACATCACTTTTAAAACTGAAATCAACATTTCACGTGGAAATAATACTATTACATATTATTACGCTTATTAATTTATCAATTAATTAATTTAATAACAGTAGGTACATATTACACTTCATATTTCGTGTGGTAACTTATTAATGCAATTGATTGAATTGAAATTGTTAGTGCAAATTAATTTCTTAATGAGCATTTTGCATTTGTGGCAAATGTTACGCTTTGTATTTTGGGTTGTGGTTGATAAATACACATCGGACATACTCTATTGTCAATTTACACAATCATAAAGATTCAACGAGCATTATGTTTATCTTTATTACTTCTTCGAATAAACAAATATTCGAATACAGCATTATAGCTTCATTCATATCAAGAGATGTTTGCCATTGTTCTTTCATGTACGTGTGATAACATTTCCTTTCAAGTAAACAACTTTATAATTAATTAAATTCAACAAAGTTTTTAACCCTTTAGCAAATTATAATTTTAATCCCAATATAATTTTATATATTTCAGTTTCTAAAATTTCATAGTTTTCTTTTAATATAATTTTCATTGAGCCAGTCTTTTCTTCATTTTACATACATGATTCAATTTTATATATTTTTCAATATGTTTTTAATTTTAAAACTTCATACTTTTAAATAAACGAAAAAATAAATAAAACAAAAATAGTTTTGAGTTTTTCCTATCCTTCCATCAGTCCTAGTTATATTTCTCTTAATCATAACGCCATTAACGATGAATAAAAAGTCCTTACTGGGTGTAGTCCTGTGTGTTCTGTCCTTAAATCGAGTGTGTTGCTTGTTACCAATACCAATTAAGATTCGTTTACAAATAGCTTATCTCCCATTATAGGATAGATAGGTACATATTACAATTACATGATTCATTTGTTCTGTCTTTAATATGTACAAGTTTTCTCTTAAATGTCACTTAAAATTACTTAAAGCATTTGTTTATTCGTTTCTCATTTGTCATAATAGTAGTAATATCTATACTTCTTTATCTTTTTGTTTTCTTCACGTTTGAAGTGAGTTAAAGGGAGCAGAATTTTACGTAAAGAAACACTTTCTTCTATAATCTAATGACAATGAACATGAATTTGCTATATGTGGTTTTGTGGTTGGCGTGTGCTTTGAATTAGTTCAAAAATGAGAAGGATGCGAGGTGGTGTGGTGATTTTTAAAGCTTCATCTAGTAATAAATATTTCAAATTTAAATTTCAATTTCGATTGGTTTACATTCAATTAAATATTAAACAAGTGCTGCTAATCTAAAGCTAAACTCAAATATAAAATGCTACTTAGTATTGATTAAAAATTGATCAATATGTTTCAAAAATATTTCAACTAAATTACTTAGCTTATTTATTTAATTGTTTATATGCAGCACCAATTAATATCATAAAAAATCCGCGCAAATCAACTACTTTATTAATTAGTTCACAGGTTACGTGTAAGTCTTTTCGCTTATTAAATAAATAAATAGAAAAAGCCTCTAATTATTTCTCTTTCACTTAGTATAACTGTAATTATAATTTACGTATATTTTATATGAATAATTTGTATCTAATCAGATTAAGGTATTTTCATCTATCTTATCTCATTCTAATATCATATCATGTATGAAATGTTCATTCTGTGAGCTGAAAGTGTCATTTATATTTGCTCACAGTGTCTTTGTGCACAACCATTATTATAAGTTCTTTAGGTTCCTAAATCAAGCATAGTTTTGTTTTGGAAGAAAATCAAAACATTTGGGCACAAAACATTAAAACATTGATTAATTGTTATGTTGTTATTGTTATAGAAAATTTCACTAAAAATAATTAATGATGTGTGCGTATTGTTTACAATCTCCATCTTTGAGTAATTTTACTTCCTGTACCTTAAAGAAAATGGCTGTACTTGAATGAAGTCTTAATTAGTTGACTTAAATTAATTAAGTTAGTTTCGTAGTGACTACCTAGATTTACCTATTTTAAAGCCTAGTAGTAGTTTCATTAAATCTTAGTGGACAGGAATTTCTACTCGTTAATATCAATATTTTATATCTTCATATTTTATTATAGAGCATTCTTTATTTGTTTAATTTCTTTGTTTTGTTAATGGTTTCTCAGTTTACGTGTTTGTTTCAGTGCTAAATTAAAATTGTCAAGAAAATATGCAAAATTACACTAAGCAATTTAATATTGTTTAGCACCGATTTGAATAATTATTTCCCGTCGTTTCACACCACCTAATAAGTTTAATTTGCTTCACAACGAAACGTACGAAACAATTTGCATCAAGTGCCTACTCAATTGTTTGCAATAGCAAGTTGAATACTTCTACATCGAAAATACTGGGGTTTATCGTTTTCACCGTTGTCACCGTTGTTCTTATTCACACATATTTCTTCTTCAAGTTGGCGTTTATGGTTAAATAAAATGTCTTGCAGCAGCGCATGTTTCTCACTCATAGTTAAAGTTCTTGTCATTGATGTGTTTAAAGCTCTATATAAAAGTTTTAGCAACTGATCTCCGAAGAGTACTTGTTCTGAGTCGAGTACGGCCCATTCTGAATGACCCCGTTGCTAGTGATTTCGTTAGCGCCCTTTAGACTGCTATATTTTGTCCCTGGATTAATGGGCACACTGCCATTGACAGGCATAGTCTGCTTAACAAGTGCGCCCGCATCAAGCGATATGCCCGATTTGAGATTCGTATTGTTATTGTGATTGGCTAGATTCTTCTGTACTGTCTTCGGTGATGATATGGGTGATAATTTCGACTCGTTCGATAAGAGCTTCTCAACCGACCCGGACCCTGCCCCCTCGTCATGCCCACCAGTTGAATTCATAGTGTCCGCATCCTGCAGCAGTGGCTGTGTTGACTTGGACTGCGGTAACACAAACGAAGTCTCCCAACTGTCATGACAATCCGGTAAGAGTTTGTCGATAGACGACGAAGACCCGATCGTCGGTTGCGTGGTCAGTGCTAGAGTGGTGGGCACTAAGTAATCGGTTTGGGGCATCTGCAGGCAACTGCTGTCGCCGTTAGGGCGCATCACAGTCGCGTCACGTTCATGTGAGGGGGGCCGATTGAAGACTGGTAGCGGGGCGCTCATAACTTGCGGGTCCTGCGCACAGTAGCCCATGCGTTCTAAGATCAGGTTGAAGTTGGGCCTCTGTTCGGGGTTCGGGTGCCAACACTGTGTCATTATGCCGTAGATAGGTCCAGGACAATTTGCCGGCGGTTCTAACCGCCCGCCACTGGTCACCAATTGCATAACTTCGCGATTTGCACACCCTGTATATGGCATGTAGCCCATGGACAGTATTTCCCAGAGTAGGACACCGTAACTCCAGACATCTGTCTTGCTAGTGAAGATTCCGTCGAGGAAAGCTTCAGGTGGCATCCACTTGATGGGCAACATTGCTTTGCCACCTTTTCGGTAGTAATCCGACCTGTAAATGTCCCGGGACATACCAAAGTCAGCGATTTTGACCACTCGGCCGGGACCTTTCGTTGTTAGTAAACAGTTACGCGCCGCAATATCCCTATGAATAAAGCGATTCTCTTCTAAGTACTTGCAACCCTTCGCCACGTCGACAGCAATCAATACGAGGTCTTTCATGGACAAAGGACTAGTGCGTTCGGGTTTCGGCCGGGATTCACGTAGGAAGTTTTTGAGATCGCCGCCGGCTAACAATTCAAGGACAATGAAACGTGGGTGTTTATCAAAGCAGACCCCGATGAAATGCACAATGTTTGGATGATTGAACTTTGACATTATCAAGGCCTCCATGAGAAAGTCCATCTCGGCTTGGTTGGTCGACATTTCCGGGAGGGTTTTCACGGCGACGGGCATTTCGACTGTGTCGCCAGAACGCTGCCTGTAGAAGCCTTGGTACACTTCACCGAAAGCACCTTGTCCGAGAGCCCTAAATCGCACATTAATATCGTTACTTACCCCGTTCACAATCTACTTACTTGACTAGTCGGAGTTGATCTCTAGGGATATCCTTCAAGTCTTTAAGGGTGTAGACGACTCCTCCGAATTCATAATTGGGGTTGTATTCTGTCATCATGCTGTCCGAAGCTATCCGCAGTCGATTGAGTTGAAAGTCAGGGCCGGACATCATTTTACGACGGAGGGCCTCGTCCAGATTTTCTCGATAACGGTTATCTACACCAATAATATTTTTCAGTTGTGTTTTTATGTTATTTTATCTGAGAACTTACACATGATAAAACACAGCACGCATATCACAACCATACAGATAAAACAGACAAAGATCAGGACGATGACCCAAGTTGGGTAGGAATCGTCCATGTCGACAACCAGGCAAGTCCTGCCGTTTGTGTCCAGTTTCCAGTCCTTGGGACAGACACAGGAAACAGACGATCGACGAGGGTCCATTGCAACACATCGGTAATCACAGTCGCACCCTGGTACTGCTGGTATGATCATGATCATTCCGGCACCAGCGTGATAACCAGACATAGCCTGGGAAAAATTGGGTAAAGGACGGTTTGGGTCTATGTACGAGTAGCCCCCTTCTGCATTGCTATTGTTTCTGCCTCCGTTACCACCTGAATAACCACCACCTCCCCCGCCACCAGTGCAACCCCCACCACCTCCTCCAAAGCCGCCATCCCCGCGACCATCAGTCGAACCATAACAAGCTTTACCTCCCATGGAGCCAGACATCAAAGCCTGACCTCTTCTCGACTCAAAATCGGGATATTGTCCTGTAAAAGGCTCCCAACCACCTCCTGCACCCGCAGGTTTGGGGCCAAACATTTCTCCCGAAGACGGTTTCCGCTGCATGTTGATAGCTTGTCCATGTTGTAACCCTGTGTCGACAAACCTACCTAATCCGAGACCACCACCTCCCGCTGCGACTGCAATTGGAAGGATTTGTCCCGCTTTACGCTGGAAAAACAAACAGAGTGCAAGTGGGTTAGCTACCTAAGTAATTAAATTAGGGTTAATAGTGTAATAATTACCAGAAACATGTAAGTGGCTCCACCACCTCCTCCACCGCCATCCTCAATCTCCATGTTGATGAGATCTCGAATACCAGTTTTGGTGGCATTCAAACCGTTGAAAGACTGACAGGAAGATGTACTTCGATGCCCGAGACTTTTAACACAAGCACTGGTACCTTCCTGTCCTATTAACATGTAAAGGTCTGCGCCTTTACGGAGTTCGAGGACTAGGCGTGTCATGGCTCCCCGCGAAGAACCCATTGCACCACTACCTTTACCTCCACTCGCTCCAAATAAGATAAACCTAAAAAGAAGTATTTGTTTCAAAAAAGAAAAAACAACAAATTTGGGAAATTTACGTGTAGAGACCACTTGTAGGCACTGTCCATTTTTGGACCCCATTGAACCCGACCTCTTTAAGGACCTGCACCTGGACTTTAGTACCATTGTAAGAATCAGTACAGTTCTCAACATCGGGTCCATAACGACCAGACGCATTGCAGGTTTTGATCTCGTAATCTAAACCAAATATTTATTTAGCCGATGAAAGAACTAATCAGTGCTATGGGGACTTACAAGTTTGGTTCTCGAATGTTTTGTGTGTTTTGGCAGCGTAAGGATGTTCAATAACTGGATTCCAGTAATTGTATCCGCTCAATTCCGTCGCTGGTATATTGATGCCGAAACATTCAGGACTTAATGAGATATCGTCAATTGCGATATCGTTGACGTAACGAATTCCTTTACGAAAATCGAAATGCAAATAGTACTTGTGCGTGATATTAGGCAGGACTACGACCTGCCTGTTCCAAGGATCTATGAAATTCTTGAAGCTCCATAACAGGTCAATGGAGACATTCTCCTTGGGGTTCAGTTCAGTGACTTGTAACATTATGCCACTTTTGTGATTCCCACTTTGGTGCAAATAAAACCGAATCTACATAGTCCCATCAGAGTATTAATATAAATTTTAAAAGGGGGTACAAATAGGGTGAGTGTTACCATGCAAGAATTGTAGTACTGCGAAGAGACATTGCCGTGAACTTTAGGTGGCGGATTGAAGACGACACTCTTTAACATTGCAGTACTTGCAAATTTCGCATCTTTCGAGTTCTCCACAGTGACATGAAGGTATTTGCCTGAATTGGGGTGGAAATAAACAGGTTTAAAGTGGCCCGTTGAATTTTTCATACATTGACTTCGGGTATTTTTGCTGTTCGTCATCAAATATTAAACTTGCTTAATTATCGACAAAGTTTGCCTACCTGTGCTGTTGCCGTAAGTGTGATCGATCGCTGGGGCTGTCAAATTCTTCACCGGGGAAACTGTACTGTTACCATTGTGTCGTTTCCATTCCATCTCCTTACCTTCAGCGTTGTACCAACCACACCAGTCTTGTTCAAAATTGCATTTTGCACCAAAAGGAACTTTATCTAAAATTTCACCCAAAATATGAAAAGTTGGTCCAAAATTGATTTATAGTGTGGATTGTTACCGCAATTTCTGGACTCGTCATCACCATAAGGACAATCAGGTGTGATATCGCAGACTTGACTGAAGTTAATACACTTGGTGGGAAGGCCAGTACATTGGAACTGGCCAGAAGTACAAGTTGCGTTGGAGTTTTCTATGTCTGCGTAGCAGCCGACCAGTCGAATGTCATCGAAAGCGACGATGGCTCCATTTTCATGAACACCTTTACTTCCTGTTTCAACTTCTAGAGATATTTGAAAGTCCTGGGAGATTCTGCCCAAGTTCTTTTCGTACTTTGCCCACCTAATATACAGAATTACAATTTGTGACTTTTTTGGGGAATTTGTCTAAATCTTTTTCACTTGTAATTCAGAATGATTTACCATTCTGAATTACAATTGGAAAATGTGTAGTTTAACATACTTTTGAAAGTCTTCGCCTTTAATCTGATCGATGAGGACTTGGGTCTTGGTGACATTATGCAAGACAATACGTATGAAACTGGAGTTCATGCGTTGTTGGTAGATCCAGAATTGCAACTTGCATTTATCTGTGGTGGTTGCTTCGAACATGGGACTTGTTATTGTCCAGTTCCAGCTATCAGTGCTTTGTTTACCGTCAGGATTCAGCCGGATCATTAAGAAATGTCCTGCAATACATTTCCCATTAGCATTTAAGCAAAACAGAAACATATACACGCAGCATGACGTAGGTCCATTCAAGTGCCAAGTAAAAAAATTATTTATAACCGACAACTGTACAATTCATCTTTCGAAGCGATTTTGTTTCGCAATCGTCGGACGTCGATGATATCAATAATTAATTTCTTTAAGAATTGAAGAATTAAGCGAGCTGTAAGTTTAGTAAGCAAAAGGCGTAAACATTTCTCTGACTTCGCATTGCGTTACTTAAGTTTACGTAAGTTTGGCGAAGTTAATGAAACTTGCAGCCATCAGGAACGGAAGTGACAAATGCTAGAAAACGGCGGAAGGCAAGTTTGAAGCAGCAAACGGCGGCGGCGGCGGCGGCGTTTATTAGCAGCATGGCATGTGCGAAGACGTGAAGCATTCGGATATGGAAAACGCCGACGAGATTCCTGCAAGTTGCCAGGACGACCGGCCGGGGGTCCATGCGATTGATCACGTAACCGACGTGCGTCACGCCACGACAAGAGTCGGTTCGGCGCGTCCGCGATAAGGACGACTAGAAGGGGAGCACCAGCACTGCGGAGCGTGTCCCGCTCCCGAGTGCCAAGTCGGGAGACTATAGTAGGCACACACCACCAACAAACAGGAATATTCCGACGGGAGCGCGTCGCTGTGTACGAGGGTGGGTTGTTTATATGCGCGTACAGGTGCCTACACGAGTTGCCCGGCTCCTCCACTCTTGGCCAACATGCATTGTAAACGCAGCTACGCTCTTGCGGTCGCCGCAGAGCAAGGATTCAGGCAGGATTCGGATTGGTTATATCTGTAATACGGCGTTGTAATGCGCCAGCGAGACGGTTTATTGTAATTCGCTTTTTATGATTATGTGCTACTCGCGTTCTTATTTGTTTTTTATTAGATTAGAACCATAGTCTGATAGCATAATCAGCACGTACTTTAATTTATTCCGGCGTGAATTTAAGCTGAAACCTAGCCTACTAATCTATTAAAATCTAACTTGGAGTTTTAAGCGTTTGAACTCTTCAAGTTTGAGTTTTTGATGTTCGAGTGCAACGTCTTTTGCGCATTTTGCGGTTTGTTTATTTATAGAAAACAGGACAAAAACATTTAAGTCTACGCATTAAATCGGGTTCTTAAGCACGAAACCACATTTCTTCCCACTTCCCACTCGAACGCCAAAGCTCCGCAGATAGATCTACGCGAACATCGGCGGATTTCATTCCTCTAAATGTTCTTTGAATGTGTTTTGCACACATCTCTTGCGTCGCGCATGCATTGCATACGAAATGAAACATTTGCATGCCATATTTCTCCGTGCGCGTCTATTCCTCACTATAGTTCTATTTTTATTTCTATTTGTGGCACGTCTAAGCTAAACTAAGCTACGCAAAGCAAAGACTATAAAGAGTATAAAGAGCAATAAATTAGCCGATAATTGCACATTGTATGATTTGTGCTTCACCGGCTTCGGCTATTTATTTATAGTTTTTTTCAAAGAAAATAATGAGAATTATTTCCGCGCAAAATGTTTGTTTTCTATGCGGTTGGCTCACATTGTCTTAATTTCCCCCTTTTGCTTTGCATCGTCATCGGTATCGGATAACGGGAATCAGGGATAACTGATAGCGGTTAGAGCAACACGTTTGCGGGGAAAACTCACACCCACAAGCACTTGCGTTGGGGAAACTTAATGGGAAATCAAATCGTCGACAGTCTAACGGTTGACGATCAACTAGGGATATTCAAAACGGGCAATGTGGGAGGAAATTTAATTTCCACTAATTTCCCTCAGAATTTTATCATTTTTTGTACGGTTGGAAAATGCGAGTCAAAGAAGGAAAATTTTAATTAAAACAGCATCAAATCTACCTTTGTCATTGTGCATGGCATCATATTTGGGTCCAGCCATTGTGTTGTTCCTGCCGTTCGTGATGACAAAACCGTCGTCAACGTCCTGTTTCCACATCCATGCACACGCACCTTCTTCCTCGAAATCGCATTCAGTGCCATCATAATTGGCACGTCCATTGCGCAAATTATTCCTGTACGCATACATTTTCTTAATGTTATCGTACTTTCTGTCACCGCTGTCTTCCGTGTTGACACCGCCATAGAATGTCGTATTGGGTTCCATCCTTGGATGTGCGGCCATAACATCCTTCAAGTTCGCCTTCTTCTCGTCATTCAATTTCTTGCGCAAGAAATCAAAGTCTGTCTTGCTGACCGCTCGCTTTTCTCGCATGTTATTTGTATCCGTTGGTGTTGCAGCTCGTTTAAGTTCAAGACACGTGCGCAAATCAGCGAGGATCGTCGTGAACAAAAGGAAGAGGAAGATCACGCCTGGTTTTCTGCGTGCCATTGTTCGATTTAATTGTTATCTATTTTTTTTCTAGTTGAAAATTGTCTAATTGTGAGTTATTTCATTGCTGTTTGTTTTTGTGATGTTTATGGACGCCATTTTGATGTTTTTTTCTTCTCAGATTCTGAAAGAGTTGTTTGTACATTAATTTAAAATATGGGTTGGTTTCAACGCAAGAAGGCGAGTGTTGAATGCCAAAGGCCATCGCCACCACCTCAGCCACCTCCACCACAGACATATTGTGTATACCTATACAATTACACGGTTTTCTCTTTGCAAATCGGAATAAATGTGCGTTTTCTGTGTCAATGTGTGCGTTTACTACACCTATGTGTGGACCATGAGGCGGCAGACGTGGGCAGGCCACTCGGACTGAAATAAAATTGCGTATTTTGACCGTTTTAATTTTTTTCTTGACGTGTAAAAAACAATTACTTACGTTGCTTTCAATTCAGCACTTTTCACAGAATATTCGAATATCGCATTGGAACTTCACTTAAATTTTTCTGGAGCTGAATTTAAAACTTGTCTGTTGTTTAATTGAACTTAACAATACTTAAATTTAATAGAGTTATATTGCACCGTCACAGATTTCACACAATAATCACTTATCCTGCGTTTTGTTCTTCGTGCTCACTGATGCAACGACCGCGAATTCTGCAACTCCGAGATGAAGTTCTCAGTTTCAGTGATGTTTTCAAACGCGCTTTGCTTGACACTCTGAACCGCGACAATCTACATGAGTCTCAATTGCGTCGATATATAAATATCTCGCGCGGTACATCGTCGTCGACGGTGTCGTCGTCGTTCGCGTCTTGCACGGAAATCTATCTCCTCTCGCGCGCGCGGCGGGCTCAATTCGCGTGTATGCTGGGCTCGCCAAATTTAACACACGGACACGCCGTATGTGCACCCACTCTGCACCGGACGGACGGAGACGGAGCGCTGATATCGATTTTTCGCCTGCCGCCACATCGAAGAGCATCCACGGTGTACGTACACGCCGGAATCGGCGAATTTCCGCGAATCTGCGATGCGGCGCGCGTATGCGTGTGCACGTGCGCGCGTGCTGATGCTCTTGCTCCAGCTAGCGATGCTGTGATACCACCGGCTGCCGCCGCCACCAACGTCGACTTCGACCCGTGGCGGAAACGAGTCGAAGCCAATGCTCCAGCCGCCCCCTAAAGCCCCCGAAGATGCAGTCGGCAGCCATCTGACGGGATGCTGCGGGACTAACGTTTTCTTTCCGGGATTTTGAAGGAAATTTTTGCATTTTTAAGGATAATTCAAAACATTCCTTTATTATGATGACCAAGAATCTTTATTTGTTATATTAATATAATGCATAGACAACAATTTAAATCATGTTTATTTTTGCAGCTGTTTGCATGTTAAAATGAAATTATGCAAAGATTACATTAAATTGCTTGCTTCCTGTGCCTGCATTAGGTATGTCTGCTACTTGAATATTTTCATTTAAGTGAATTGCACGTCATTTATGCGTTTCTAAAAAATACGAACACATTATACGATAGGTAGAAAATATTTACTTATTTTATAATACAAAATTATCTCTGCTATTAATTCTAAGATTAATAGCGAGGATAATGGTCGGGGTCTTCCGCAATTTTACATATCAAAATGTTTTTTTAAGTTTTGGCATTTTGGGTTTTGAACGCTCGACGCCATGGGAACGCCA
>JARJDT010015237.1:0-14975 GCA_030264655.1 Leptusa sp. GC000079
GGACATTTATTATATATGCATCCTTTTTTAATTTGCCTAATTAAAAGAAACACACACATTAGGATGAAAGTCGTAGCCATACCAATCTACTGCCATGCTATCGTGGGTCAATATTATCATATTAGTCAAGTGTTCGTGCGTTTCGTCAACGTTTGTTTGGCTTCAGCTCTTGAGCGAAGCGTAATCTGCATATAAAGTGCGCTCAATCTCGTCCAATCTCGCACCCATTGAGATACTAAATAAACAACATAAAGAAGTCTCCCACGAATATTATTTTTTATTGTCGTAGTTTTCGTCATCTTAATGCCTTGGAGAGCAAGTGAAATTTCTGCCAAATCGACAGAGATTTCCATATTTCCAACAGCAGAAGCTAAAATTCTGTAATATGTATGAGTGTTGTTGGTTGTTGTTTGTTGTTGTTGTTGTTTAGTATCCGTACCCAAAGCGAATCTCGTCGAGTCGTTGATGATTACGACCCTCTTCGTCTCGTGATTACATTAAGTGGACAAATGTCCAAATATCCCTCAACATCCGCCGCGTTTGTTTGCTGCGGCCAAGAGAAAGGGATGCAAAGCGAAACGAGAATAGATTCGTATGCTCGTGATGACCATAATTGTCGAAATTGTTGGCATCATGCATGACATCAGGGAGCGAGGACAATTGCATTTAGAGGTTTAGAATCCTCCGCAGAACAATAACAGGCCATCGCACAATCGAAACAATAGCGCAATGTGTTTGCCACAAACGAATATGTTTTAGCTTTTCGACAATTTTATTAACAATTTGAAATATCAAAATAAACATTTTTGTGATTTTGTTTACTGAAATTAATACAAATAGACGTAGCATATGCGTTATAAGCTGGCGACAAGATGTGTGCGACAAGGATAGAGCTAATTCGGGCAAAATGTCAAAAATTTGAATATTTGAATTTCTGTGAGTAACAAATTAGCCCTATCTTTGTCGCACACATGTTGTCGCCAATTTGTTATATTTAAAAATGTGCGATGTGCAGCGTCTAAAATTGATGGTTTGTGTGAAAGACGAAGATGTATGACGAAAATTGAGATGAATAGTGTTAGATTTGAGAGTCGTCTGTAAGAGGAGTCTCTTTGTTGAGCCAACATCGGCACGCATCGTTAACCGTCTTTGGTTAATGTCATTTCTTTGTCCAAAATGTCCGAAATGCAATTTGCCGAATTTCCAATCACCGATCGATAGCACGCAATTGGGTATTAATCACCAAAGTGATTCCCACATGTGATTACTTATATGAAACCTTGAATGTTGAATGCGTTTCTGTGTCGGTAGGTACTTATGATGAAAATTTGTGTTGCTCGATGGTTGCTGTGTTCATTTTGTGGCTGCGATTCGAGCGTGTCGGTTTTGGCAGTTTTTGCGCGCATTTCTTGCCGCCGCCGAGAGCGGCGACTATCATAAGGGTCTGTATGAGAGGGGGCGCTGCGCGGCTTTTAGGAGCGGCGTCGCGAGTTGACGCGACGCCAGGCGCCTGCCAGCGACGCCCCCCCATCCACAAGAGCGGCGCCGCTCGATCTCGCCCGGGCCGACGTAATGCGACGAACGACCGGGCCATCCATCCATCCACTCTTCCACCCCGTTTGCCAGCCACCCCCGACTCCCCAGCACCACCGCAGTCGTCCTTGTCTTAAGACGCCAGTCCTTCTCCTACGCTCGACTCCTCTCCACTTCAGTGCCCACCATTCTTCCACCACTTCGCGCGCGTTTTCCAGCATTTCCCGGCGAACTGCTATCTTTGTCCTCGCCGCCTAGTGGAAATGTCATTGACGTAGAACGTTAGAACTGGAAGAACGTAGAACGGGAAGAATGCGCATCTAACTCTCGCCAGGAATAGCAGGAAGATGTCAGGAACACACTGCTGCTTTCTTTCTTCATCCACCTACGATATTTGTTTGTCTTGCTTTATCTCGCTGAGGGTTTCTTAGCTTAGCTCTATATTGCTAACATTAACATTTCTTGCAAGAGTCTGCTCATGGTTTTCGCTACAGAAAGGATGGTTTATGTTCGGGGTGGCTTTCAAATGGTAAATGTTATGAACGTATACAACCCCAAAACGACGCTGATATACAAGATGTCTTCATAAAACTCTCCAGAATCTGAAAACAAAACAAGCGACGACGAGGTTCAAATGAGCGGCTTGTTTGTTCTTTGACTTAAAGAATTGGAAAGCTATCGGAGCTGTCATCATCCATCATATTATTCTAATTGGACATACCGAGAGCTAAGACATACCGAAAGGATTCACAAAGAAACCGCACCGCGTTGATGATGGCGAACGCCTCGAGTACCGCCAAAGACACGAACTGAACGAGCAATGCAAGAATTCTGCTAATTAAATCAAAAGTAGGTACCTAATCAAATGTTGAAAAGTGCGCGCTAGGATCAATTCGGTATTCAAGGACTGGACGCTGGACGCTGGAGGTTCATCAGGAAAGGATGCATCAGTTCGTTAGAGCCTGATGAGAGATGATGAGAAAACACAACAATAGAAACCTGACTGACTGACTGACTGGACATTAGCTAGCCAGCAATTACAAGTAACAAAGTTAGCTCTTGCTAGTCCACAGACCGGCCAGGACTACGTTGCGGTTTAGGATTGCTAACTGGATTCTGCGATTGTCCAGGACTCATGATTAGCCACAGGAATCAGGCAGGACAAACACAATTGCGCCTCGGATTGCCAATGGAAGCAACTCATTGACAATTCCAGCGCTGATATCATGTAAACAATGTTCGTCGAAATTGAATTTGATTATTTTCCTCCTTGTTTTCGCAACAAAGTGTGCTATTATTGAAAAATGCTCGATTCTCGACGACGAGACACACAAAGATGGGAATGCGTTATTATTCTCGAAAAAGAATGCGGCTTTTATATATTGAATTCCTCGCATTCCAGTCTTCTATATCACCCCCGCCCTCAACCCTCAATTTTCTGTACGTTTAGCCCCTGGCAAAATGACGAATGTCAATTGAAATTTTTCGGTTAAATTTATATTTTGTACAATCACAAGTTAAGATTGTAGTTGTCTTGTTCGTGTTCTTGTTCTTGGTGGTTGATTGGGGTTGTTGGGGTGGTGCAAACTCAAATCCAGTATCATTCTCTCTTTAAGCTCTAAGCCAATAATTTAATTTGCGATGTTTTCGCAATCAGTACAAGTTGGAAGTTGAGTTTTGCCCTCATCGCTGGATGGGCACAACACCCTCAACCCTCCGCCAGCAACCATAGCAAACATATAAATTACTAATTCTTTAAGCTCGTTGACAAACAGACGCATTGCACATACTTGAACGCGAAACGAAAACGATACCGCAATCAATATCAAAGTTATGATTCTTTATTTTGCATTCGAACATTTTTCCACCCAGGGGGAAACAGTTTTGTAATCCTGGAATCCCTGAATATTTAAACACGGTTTAAACGGTCAGTAATGGTCTGCCATTGTTCCCACGTTTCTGTTCGCAGTGTTCTCGCATAATAATAATGAAAAATATGAATGGCGTTGGAAAAAATAACGCAGAAACAATGCGCTCACCGTGGAGAAAATTTAAAGGGTTGAAAGAAAAGCGTTGATTGCACGCCTCCTTCTCGAAGCTTGAAGGGTAACTGACCCTTCAGGTTCTGTTGACCACCGCAGCGAAAAAAAGTGGAAATGGACAGAACATAAAGGACAACAAACATGGCGTCGCAATTTCCACTTTAGACACTTGAATAAGAAAACCTGAAAGGAAACATTTGAAATTCACACGTCCTCATTCCCGGCGGACATGAGTTATTCGTTCGCAGTGTTTGCAACTTGCAGTCAAATCAAGCTGTCAGGAAGCGTTCGCGTGAGCACAACTTTTGCTTCTGTCTAATAACAGCTTCGGGGCTTTCTTTGCGCCGTTTGCATGTCTTAACGAATGACAACGACAAATGTCATGAATGCGTGAATTATCCCGCCGGAACGAGCCAAGTCCGGCGTAACAAACAACGCAATCGCTCTTTGCGTTTGTTCGAGTTTGAGAAAACCGCAACCGCACTTCCTATGAATAATTCCATGCCATTGGCGTGGGGAAATAATTCGAGTGCTTTTAATAAATCGTTATTAAACTGTGTAACCGTACAGAAACGTAGAATCTATTTGTACAATTGCTTTTAGGAACAAAAAGCCGTTGACTTTTGTTGTTCATCAGTCGTGCGTTTGATTCGAACACGCGCATTCACTACTATTTCCAACGATAGAGGAAGCAAAAATGTCCGAGTCGAAGAAAGCGACAAGGAAATTATCGAAATTATATAGATATTTGAGGTTCGAACATCAGGCGTTTAATTTAACAGTTTATTATTTATTTATTAATGCGGGTCGAGTCGTAAACAACAAATAGTTAAGAGTGGCGCGCGCGAATTTAATGCCTGCCCCCGAAAGCCTTCAGGATCGCGTGATTCGACTCGCTCCTGTTTGTGCATTACTAAACTATGACCAAAGGAAAACACGAGCGCTCTTACATCAAAACTATATAAGAAAACGATCGCATGATGTGAACGCGCACACCAAGTGTGGCGATTTTTCAGTGAAAGACTCGCAGGCAACTTGCGGTAACGCTTAGTATCCTGGAAGGCTTTCCACTTTGGGGCAATGTTTGTTACCTAAGGCCTCATCTATTATGCCATCACGAAACGTTTTGCGGGTGTTGCTTTCTTTCTTCGGTGGCAGTGGCGACTGGCGATGGCTGTCACGCACACCTTCAAGGAGCCTTCAAAGGACTCACGCTTGGATGGCTTGATGGCTAGTTATCTAATCGATGCGAGGCACCTTTGTAAATTGCGAAATGTCCGAATCCAACACCCATAACTCTGCTATCACGCCGATGTTTGATGGTGGCTTTCGGTGCGCCAAGCGGACTTCTTCGGCCTCCCATGAAGAAACGCGAAACAATCAACGGATGAGAGTTAAGTCGACTTCTCGATCGGCGATTGGTCGCTCGGTCTTCGGCAGCGGCGCGGGATGGTTCTCGCTTGGCGCTAGTTCTTCGCCGGCTTTGGCTTAACTCGACCGCGTCTTCGTTTCTAATAAATTGCGAGTTGTTGCTCACAGCTAATGGCAACTATCGATAGCTTTATAAAAAATAACAAATAAACGAGAAGCAAAGTTGACAATGCGAAGCCAAAGAAGTCGTCGCGACCACAAGATCTTCAAGAACTGCAAGAAGAAGAAGAAGAAAAAAGTCAAAAGGCGTGGTTCAAACGTGTGTGGCTCCATTGAAATTTTAATCCTTGACTTTAAGCACTTGTATTAAGTCCTTTGATTTTCTTATCCAGAAGAAAAATTCTTAATAAATTTATTAAATTATTATTTTTTCTTGTGGTACGTAACTTGATAAACTTGCGTTTTGCATTGACTAACACGAAGAACTTTTCTTGTTCGAGCTAAATGAGACTAATAAATGTTCACTAATTATAGGTTGAAGCGCATTGTTAACTTAACTCATTCGCATGTTATTTTTAATCGTCGTCCAAAGAGGCGTTTCTTGTTTTTTTCTTTGCCGAGTCTTCGTCGAAGAGCGAAAAACGCTATAGAAATTCTCGCACTCATAAATTACGCTTTAATTCATAAAAGTTATCAGAAAAAGCGAGCGAGGTATAATAAAAAATAAAAAAACTAATGGAAAACTAATGAAAAACGCTTATAATTAAAATTTTTAATTACTAATCGCTCTTCGCTGGCGCAGAAAGAGTTAAACAAGAAGACGCGCTTAAATGGAGAAATAAAATAAAAATTGATTATCGCTTGTTGTCGCCGATTCAATACTCATTAACGAGTCGTTAATTGCAAGTTACAGAGTCATGTCACACCGTGTGTCTTTATTCCGATGATACTCTTCAACTTCTCATCGTCAGTTGCGAGCTGCGCGCGTAATTAAGACTTAAGTCATTTCAACTATTAAAAGTACGCAACTTACACTTAAATTATTCAAGCGCTCGCTTCTTAATTGCTGGTTACACTTACATTTTGTTTAAGAATTATCTAAGCTTGCTTCTTTTGAAGCAAACAGATTAGACGAGACAGACAAGTATTTAATGGCGAATAACTATATTAAGTCATTGCAACTGTTAATGCAAACGCAAACGCGTCGAGTTGACACTTTTCACAGTTACGATGGTTCTCAATGTGCGAATCTTAACTGTATTCACTCAAAGTGCAACTAAGTACACCAATCGATTATTAGAAAGACTCTTAAAAAAATGCAACATGCTAATGTCTTTATAAATTACTCAATATGTCAATCCTTAAATGTTTTCCAATTGAATTCAAGCAGGAATCGAGAAAAACGAAAATCGTCAAGTCATCCGTCTAATGTGACTTTTTCGTTAGAAAAGTTCATAAAAAATCTATTAATCTCTTAGCTAGTTTAAAACAGTAAAGCCATCAATTTTGTTCTTCCTGTTCTCAGTTCGGTGATGAGTACCTGATGACTATGGAACCACCCCCAACCCTTATGAAAGAAACGAACATGTGCTTGATTTCTATTAAATTACCCAATTTTCAAAACCCACAACAAACAAATAGCAATTAAAATTAAAAATTGAAAATTACGTCTGTCAAAGCTCATAAAAGTTAACTAACTCTTGACCCTTAATTTAGGAGTCGATAATGATTGTTATTTAATGACGATTAAAGTATACAAACGGACAAACAACAAATTTATTGTGGAAAACAAATGAATTTTTAATTTTTCGTCCTCCTAACTTTTGGCTTGGCTTGGCTTGGGACTTGTCCGACGTTTGGAATTGATTAGTTTCGACGAAGGCGTTGAAATATTGAAAAGTCATTGCGGCTTGAAGATGGCATTATTAACCATTCAGCAACTAGCGACGAGAAAGAAAAACAAGTCGTCTTTGAGGTGGGCCAAACGTATTATAATGCGACACGGGGCGCACAAAAAACAAACGTAAACGATTTCCACGTCTACATTTACGAGCACGTCCAATGAGAAGCGCCACCAACGAATTAACAACGAATTGGGAATTAAAAAAGTTCCAAAAATAAACGAGCACGCTTGTAGTAACAAGTTGAGAACTAAAAAACTTTACAAGCCTCGCAGTTCAATTCAAAGTTACTCGAAGACCACCCAATACGGACACGAAGTTAGAAGTTGGAAGTTGGCAGTCGAAGAATCCAACAAGCAACGAGCACGAACAAATCAACGAGCAACATTGAGCGAAAAAATCCAAACTTCAATTTAGGGGAAGACAAAACTTAAAGTCATTCCGATTCGATGATGGGATGATTCAATAGGCTTGAATTTTGACGACACGAGCCTGAAATTCGAACATCCGGTGTGCGTTGCATTTGACTTGCTCCTTTTGCTCCTATTAAATCTTGCTCGCTTTCCCCCTTTCTGTTTTTATTTCGCGTATTTGAACAATTGTCCTACAAAGTGTGCCCAAATGTTGGTCAGTTATTGTCTGCCCAACAAAACCGGCCAGTGCACCCCTTGGTGGAAGGTCCTGTAAGTTGCAATTCGCATTGTTGATGTTGATGCTCGTCGTGCACGCATCACATCTATAGACATTTCGAATTGTTCCGGCGGGTATTTGGCCGTGTGCATTTAGGAGTTTAGGGGTTTCACGGAGGGTGACTATGGTCATGGTCATTTCGAGAACCATCCATCTCCACTCAACAACGACGTTCTCCTTCGCAATCTGCAATCGCCGTTTCCTTCCTCATGCAACGCGTGTTCTTCGTACTTACTTTACGTATTGTATCATAATATAGCTGAATGGATAAAGTTGCATTATGCGATTTTACTTACTAAATGAGGGTGCAACAAACATTAACAGAAATTTTTATTTTTCCGAATTGAAATTGCGCGAATGCGACTGAAAATACGAATCGGAACAGAAGTGAGGTTGGCGAAGTCATCTGGAGTTGAGAGGTCATCCTGGTTACCTAGGTAACCGTCTCCTTCAAAGCATACACGCACACGTAAAGGACAACTTTATCCTGGGAAAGGCTCTCGTCCTCGTGCACTATAGAAATCTTTACATCTCGGCTCCGATCAAGTATTGCGATATGGCATTTACCGTTAGAGTCCTGCAGGACTATGTGGGAGTGAGACTTATTGCTTATTGCTTCTGCTCGACCACTGGACTGGCCTGGACTCTTCAGACGACGTCAATTTTATTTTTATTTTCATTTCTTTCATTCTTTTATTTCATCCTGGCAGCAGGAGACCTGAGCGAAACGAGTTTTGTTTCCAGGACATTTTCGCGGATCGATTCCTCCTTGTCCAGATTGCCACACCCGCGCTGGCGGTAAAGTAATTCAGGGCAGGAGTTTAAGGACTATTAGATAGGATCGTTGTAAATTATTTTCGAACTTCCCCTCTAAGCACCGAGATTGTGGCAATTAGCGCGTTACCACGCAATCGACGATCCCATTCCATCGCCGGCGTGATTTAAAGGGTTAACTGACGGTTGCCGAAACACAAGTCGAAATTAACCGCCAGTAGCGGATCGGCGCAACGAAAGCGAAATAGTACGGAATTAATAAAACACATCCAAGGAGGGTGTAAGCCACTTAAAGCAAAGCCTCCCCGATTGCGATCGCAAAGCAGCACGCCGCAAAATCTCCACCGAAACCGAAGAACGAGAAGATACGCGCCAGCTGATTACATACAGATAGAGCGCGCAGGGCAACAACTAAGCACGACAAAAAGGGTGCCAAATGCGTATTTGGTTACGTGCGTGTTTTCGTTAGGGATGCGCAATTTCGACAATCGATTTCGCTCCGTCCCTATAACGATATCGAAATCTGCCAGATAACGATCGAAACGTCTAACAAGCAGAATTGAGTTCTCTTGCTCGTCGATCCTCCCCGACCTGACCGAAAATGCAATCAATTAATAAACGAGCCAAAGTCCACCTTTCAACTTGACTTTTGGGATTCTTTCTATTTGTATAATACGAACGCGAGGGTTGATTTATGATTTATTAAGTATTGGCATTTTCCTTCCATAAGTCAGACCCAGGTATAATTAATTCTCCATCTCTTCTTCTGATGCTGCTTAAGAATCTTGAGATGATGGTGTGCAGACATGTATGGGGAGAAACAAAAGAATTTCGTCGCCAAACGTTAATAAATATTTCTCGTGGGATCAAGCGTTTTCTGGGTGCTGTACTTAAAACAAAACCTTTAACTGCGTCACACGGGGTTACTAACCGCAGGGGGTGCACCGAAAGACATCTCTGTCGTTTGGGTCGACAAAGTAAACGCCTTCAAAGTGCGTTATCTTGGGTGTTCATCTTAATTAATTTCAGACGTTTTTTCAATGTTTTATACATAAACGGAATGCGAAAAATTTTACCTACCTTTTCGAGGGTTGATGACGGTCAGCAAAGTCAGTTCTGATTTTGTCAGACTTGTCAAACGTAAAACACCCCGCGCATAAAATTATTTTCGCCTACCTACGCAGAAAACATCTAATATATTACCCGAAATAAGGGAGTAAAACGACTCATAGTTGCCCTAGGGAGACTAAACTAATCTAGTCAGTTTTGCCGCCCGGCAATCACATAGTTATGCTCGACTTGACTACCTAGACACACAAAATACTATTTCCAGCGTTTGGTATCTCATTAATTAATCCACCTTAATTTTGCTCATCTAAAAAAATCCCCCAGACAAATCCCCCTCAGACAAATAAATCGTAAAATATAAATCAAGTTTTATCATAATAGGACATATCAACATGCACTCAACATGCCCTTTAACCATCCCTACGAACATCCCTATAGATACGATCTATTAGTCGTGCACCCCGTACGCTGTTCGGTGTATTTCTACTAATGCCAACAAGGAAAATACCGAAAATTCCACAATTCCCGAAATCGTTTTACGACGCGTCCCTTCGCATATACAAAGACAGATCAATGTGTAGTGGTTGATAATAAGAAAAATACGTCCCTCGCATTCAACTAGACTAGATGTACGAGCAGTAAAACCGAAACCACCCCAAAATCTGATGCGGCTACTGCTCTAGGGCTACTCGAGCACGCGGCAGCATCCACTGATCCACAGCGCGCTACTTTTATTCTTGCATAGCCAAGCAACAAAGAAAAAGGAAGCAATAACATTAAACATGATAATAGATAGAAATATTCGTGTTTATGAATTATTTATTAAATATTTTCGTTTGCCCTTCTGCTTTAATGCTGATGCTCGACGGTTTCATATCGAGATAACTAAACATGTGAAAATGGAAATTGCGTACATACCTAAATGAATTTATATTTTCTCTCTGTCTTGTGAATTGTGAACAATCTCAGAAGGGATGTTTGGGCTGTTCGAAATGTAGCAGCTACTTGAGTATATCGAGTTTCCCAAAGTGTTAGATCAATATTGACAAACAAATTTGTTCCAACGAGAGTTTAGCCAAAATGCAAATATTACTTTTGTAATGGCTCCCTGCGAAGGGGTAGGGGGTGGTAATGGAAAAAAATGCGGATGCCGGATGTGTGTCGTCGGAAGTACCAAGAGCGGCGTACGTTCGTCGTTCCGTAAGTAATTTTTGCGCATTTTTCTTTCCGCTTTGCTCTTTTATCAAATATAACATATCCTAGCAAACGACCCCTAGTGTTCCCATTTTTTCTTCGCTCATTTTTATGGGATGCTGCTAGGGTGCACTGCTCTACCAAGTGTCGCAAACTTTTCTGTACTCATCTACTCACTGATTTAGCATCACTCGGCATGCTGTTCGCAAGGGGTCTTTGTGATAGTGACAAATTTTTATGTGTCTACTTGCTGGTTTTCGATTCGGTCGAGTTCGCTTAATGCGTCATGCAAATACGACCGCACCATCAACAGCAACTAGGAGGCTAGGAGACAAAAAACGGAATGAAGGGCCAAGTCATCGCTACAAATTTCGCTTTCCTATCAGTTCGGAGCTTCGACATTGCATGACTCGACAACGCGCAGTGTATCGGTTACGGGTTGTTAATGCTCTTTTTTCTCATTGAAATTGTGTCCATGCCTAATTGTTATGGCTGTTTAATGCCACACGACCCCAAAGACAACGATGAATACATAAATGCTTCTTAATAGAATAGATTGCGACAATTGTTTGCCATGCAAAGTCAAACTTCAAAAAATCGTACAAGATCCGCGCAACGTGGACGTTGACAAATGAAGCCTGCTTATTTACAATGAAAGCTACAAGATAAAGCGGTCCAAAGAATACGAACACGAGATCCGAGCTGTAATAAAACATGCCAAGATTTACTATATAGTCATGTTGCAAGTTGCGCTCATGTGGTAAATTTCGAGGAAGACAAAAGGCGACACCTCGAAACCTTTAGCGCTTTTAATTGGAACTTCGAGGTCGTTTGTTCGTCGGTGTGCTTTGATTCTTCGCTCTGGGACAAGAATTATGATTACATTCTCGGAGGTGACGTGATCATGTAGTCGAAGATAAATTCAGAAGCTCTTCATGGGAAAACACGAAACCTATGAGGAAATCCGCATCGGAGAAAAAAATCTTCTTCATCTCCTAAAAAAAAAAACTCCAGATGACTAATGACCCTACAGATTATGATTACATTAAACGAAACGTTTTAATGAAGCACGAGATAATGCTATGAAATTACGAAACTTCGGCGTTTAGAACTTGTTCTTGAAGCGATGTGATGTGAGAACGCATGGCTAATTAATAAAAGACATGTTTACATGTGTCGCGTCGTTTGTTCCGAAATCTTTCCCGTTCGGATGATGCGCGCGTTGCTTTATAATTGCCGGCGCTTCAGAGTCGTCGTTTGCAGCGTGTAGTTCTTTGTTGGGCATATTGGTCGAGATGCGAAAGGAACGCCGCGTCCGGCGACATGGTTTGTCCTAAGCCTGGCATCGTCGTTTGAAATCTAAAACCATGCCGATGCTGAGCATGTACCGACAAAACGAACACATTGAAGAAAAGGAGCGCAAACAACAAGACCATGACTCTCCCATTTACATATTACAAAAGCGCGATGGATGCACCAAATGCATAATGTATAAAAGCGCGCGCACGAGATGAACCAACTGATAATTTAGGAACGATGTGCAAGGAGCCACCGAACGCCGATCTACTGAATGTTGGACAACTGCGAAGCATTGGCGCACGGCCGACGCGTCGACGTTTCTCCAACAACCTGTATGCGCAGCTTGTCTTAAGTCTAGTATAAGATACTGCTTAAGTTAAGTAAAATCAGACGGCGCCAGGCGTTTCGCGTCGGTCATTTCACAAACGTTTTCACGACTGAAGGAGCGCGTCCCTTTTCTTCCCTTCAGCGCGTTTAAAAATAGTCACATGTTGCGGATGCAACCGAGGGACCACGCTTAAGACGCCACCGCCAGATAGTTAGTTAGTTGTTGATGGCTTTGCAAAAAGGATTAAAAAGGATTACACTCCAAGCCAATGTGAAATCTATACCCTGTGTATATACCCAAAGCAAAGAATTACTCGAGGATTACACTAAGATTTGAAGATCTCGGCGAACAAAATTTAATTTCATTGATGAGCCCTTACTCAGAATGCGGTTTGTTATAAATTCCTCGACGGCTATCGCCAATCGCATACCAATAACAATTCCGATGTCTCGTTCCAGTGTCATCTAGTTCTTCTGCTCTATAGAAATCTTTTTCTATATACAAAGTGTCCTCGAGGCATATTCAAACGTTTCGAAAATCAATCAACATTTCGATTCGACTGGACACAATCACAATCGCTAAACAAGTCTGAACAACAAACATGGCAAGTTCAGGTATTAATAACTCAAAAACACTCTCTTGCATATGAAGCTGCAGAGCTGAAGAACAAGTTGGTCTGGAAGGAGCAGCGGAGCAATATTTATTATAAAGGAGATCGTCGTCGCGATTGTGTCGTGTCGATCGCGTCTTTTAAAGTGTCACTTAAAGACAAAAGAGCGATTATTAGCCGCATTCAAGAGACGAGAATCTCGAGGTCTCCTCAGATGGCCTCGACATTCTCATCGTGCCTTCAATCTCAATCTTGTCCATTTTTTCCAGCAGCAAGTTTCCGAGTATCAAAACCAATGCTTGAAATTAACCATCAGTGTTTTTTGAGCAAATACAGGAAGATGCGATGATAATAACGATATTGTACGATCGGAATATTCAAAGGCAGGCAAGAAGCACCGAAACGCACTCTTGCACGCTCGCTTTGCCGAATATAATGGTCGGCCTTATATAGACTAGGCGCCACCGTCTTCTGACAGTCTCGTCTTCTATTTCTGCTTTTTTGCGCTTCATTTGCCTTGCTTGTGTAATTCTTTCAGCTACTTTACATCCCATCCAGGGCCTATTTTACAGTATTTTGGGCCCTGGGCAGATTACTTACCAGGCCTTTTTTCGAATGCCGAAAAATAAGAAAATTAAATTAAATTTGGCCCGCCCGGGCCTTTTTTTATTTCGGGCCCTGGGCAAATGCCCCGTGAGCCCAAGCGTAAAATAGGCCCTGATCCCATCCCGTCTTCCTGTACACAACTGTGCTAAATTTCCACATACAAGTTCCGATTAATCACGTAGTGTATATGTATGCATAAGTGGGAGTTGAATTAGAGTCTTCGTTGTCGAATTGTTAATTGTGTCCAAATTTCAATATAATAACAGTCCAGTCATAATAAACGCGTTGATTCTGGGACGCCCCGCGGCTCAGACGCCACCACGAAATTCATCCGTCGTCGTGGACCTCCCTCGAGTTCTTCAAGTCTTTAAGCTATCTCCACACTATGTAGCCACGAGGACGATTAAATAAACAACCGAAACTGCCTACGAACACCATGTTCGCCCATTATTTCTGTGCTATTAATTAAAATCGTCCAGAAACGGTGAAATCTCAACCTCGACAACCTCGACAATTCGAGCATCTGCCTTGGTTTCCTTTTTCCCAAACCCTCAAAAACAATGGAAAGAAAGGGTCAAAACTTTTGTCAAACTTTCATGATAGGGTAGAGCTGGAAGGGACAATATGCTTGCGATTGTCCTTTCGGCAAGTCCTTTAGTGCGCAATTGAAGTTGAAAGAAGATATGTGCACAAAAAACTCACATAGAGTGAAATGGTCCGAAATAAAGATACGAATGTAACGAATCGTTATAATTTCTTGCTGTCAATAAAAGAAATAGATACGGATTAAAAACGTTTTGCAGACTACTAAATAAATGTTAAATCAAGTGTGTTCTACACTGCATTCTCCTGCAATTAGATTTAAACTCAAACATTGTCATTAAGTCGAGCATGTCTTGCTCCAGAGTTTAAGTATTGTTGCCTTAGTTATTGCTTAAATGTTTGCAAAAGAAAATTTTATTTGTCCCTTTATATCTGGGCTAATAGAAGACGTAATTGTTTGATTTTGATAAAGAGAAAATTTGTCAGGCGGATGAGACGAAAAAAATATCTGCATAATTTTGCTCTTTGGTTAGAGTTATTTAATATGTGCTTATCTTTTTACAACTATATGTGCCTAAAAGACTTTAACATGATACTTTTGTCGATAATCAGCCAAACTCGCCTTTCTCTCCGAGCGGTGCTCTTTGGGCCGGTGGTGATCAAAATCTCTTTGAAATCTACACCACCAAATCTTCAACTTCTATTATTACTTCAAGTACTTGTTTGCTACCTAGATAGAGGTAAGAATTTTACGATGTGATTGTCGTTTTGTTTAATCGGACACGCCGGGAGCCCCTTCAAAGTTGGAGCTCAAGAAATATGGTCAAGTTGTAGGTGCGCACACGACTGAGTACCTTGGGCGCCTTCACCTTAAGTAGGTAAAACGTATCTTTTTCGCAAAAGTGAACGTTTACATGACACACGAACAAGGGTAACAACTAGCAGGTATAATAGGTTTTTTGTCCGACTAATCAACCCTTATAATCGCGTGTAATCGCGATAAATTCTCGATTTTA
>JARJDT010015260.1:0-10157 GCA_030264655.1 Leptusa sp. GC000079
GTTCCACTTAAACCAATGCGAAATTGCACAACAATAAACAATATAGTATTAAACATTTTTTTGAAACGCTTCTTATATTCGATAAAATTGTTTTTGGCTCGATTTTTGAGTTATTAGTGAGTATTAACTCTGTATTTGGTTACTAATTGCGATAGTCTACCCAAATAACTACCGCATGAAGAACAAGTTTTTGGCATTCTTTAGGATCAATAAATAAAAACAGTATTCAAATTAAAATTATTCAAAAGGCTATGGATTATAATTAATAAATTATTGAACAATAAAATGATGTAACCTAGCTGACCAAAATTACGTGTTGTCCAACATGCACATTTTTATAGTAAAATTAAATCTAAAAACAAACACTATTTAAATTTTCAAATTTATGCAATCATATCTTTACTTTTTCATTTTGTTGGTTCTAATTTTATATTTTCTATAGTCTAGCCAATAACTGCTAAATCAAAATTAAATAAAATAAGTAGCAAGTCTTCAATTTATGGAGCATCCAATCCGGATGAAACAAAACTAAAAAAAAGTTTATACCTATACTATACATTACACCCAATATTGGTTTTTGCCGTTAGCATACTTTATAACAACGCCTGTTTATTATTCATACATTCTTATCCGACAATTCTAAATATGTATATTAATTATTAATATATACAGTAATTGGTAAAAGAGTCACATTAAAGATGTACGATGCACCTCGGTAATAATAATATTTATAATATAATAAACCGTTTATGTCGCGCAAGAGTAATTAAATGGAATATGAAATATGTGCACTATTTATAGTTTAGTTTTTGGTTCTAATACAAGTGTAGTAGATTTGCATGTTTGGGCTATTTAAAAAATTAAAATTGACATATTTATCTAACCATAATTCACTTCTTTCGGGTCTTGGTTAATTAGTAGTTACCTCCTTATTAATTCCCTAAAAGACTTTAAGTATATTTTAAAATAAGTTTTTAAATGTAAAGCATTTTCGAAAAATACTGGGTGATTTTTTAATATCGTCCAACATTTTATACCTATTTACCTATATCTTACTATTTCTGTAAAAACTAATCAATAATCTATGAAGATAATTGACCAGAACATAAAAGCAATGATAAAAATTGAACGAACATCTACTAACCAAATTGTAATAAAATTTGTCGTAGGTCATTTTCAGTTTAGTATTACTTCACGCACATAGCTACGTAAATTATCAGGTAAGTACATATTTGGATAAATAATTAACAAATGCTCAAGTTCAAGTAATATTTAATGCTGACTGTTATATCTTTAGACAAATATCAAAACATAGTTAATGGGTTTATAAGTATATACAGTTTGAAACCACAACTATTAGTCTAAATGACCTTGACGAATGTTCTTACATCTAATTGAATGGTATACTATTTTTTTTCTAATTAAATTTGAATGCTTCGTTCGTTTTATGTAATTCCCAAATTTCACATATGGCTATAATTTGGCAACGTACACAACCAGTTGCACAACGCCAAAAAAAACTAACAATATAAACTGATGGAATCTCTATTTTTGTACAAATTCCATGTAGGTAAACTTTGAATTCTGCGATTTTGTGAACGTAGTAACCGCGTTAGCACACTGTCCTACATGTATTACTTCATTCATATTTGAAATGTTATGTAGTTACGTCTTTTGGTCTTTTTTTCTGTTGCCCAGTTGCTTGTTTCTTCCTTTCAATCCTTTCTTTAAATACTTAATTTATTCATAGTACATTTCATTATTTTCATTATAACATTGACGAATAATAAAAAGCTCTCGCAAAAAAACAGAATATTTTTTTGCCCAGTATGTTTAGTGTTACTCGTATGTTCATAATTTAAAATACTATTTACACAGTAACCTAAAAAATTACTTTCACTCAACGAAACCGAAACTGTTACCATGTGGTCTGTGTAGTTTGCCGGTTTTATGTATGGCTTTAAGCGTAATCTTTCGAAAAAGTAAGTAAAAAAAAGTAGAAACAAGTATCATGGTCAGTGGTCTGAAGGCGAACAAAATTTCATACCCAAATAGTCATAATATGTAATAACTGGTCCAGTGGTCCGAATTAACTCTTTATGCACTATATTTACTAATAAATATTTGCGCTTTGCTTTATGTTATTAAAATGTAGTACAATTCATGAGTTTATTTTTGTTTTATGAACAATGTTCATCTGACCCATAGCAATAAATAAATTAGGAATATTATCTGGCTGTTTTCCATGTTGAACCACGAAATCAAAACAAATTCACTATAATAAAAAATATAATATTCTGTATTAAAAATTTATATCGTTTTCTGATTTATAAGCTTTTCATCTACTTCTATCCTCTATTTAAAAACTACGGAGACTAGTAGTTTAAATTTTCGCGCCACAACTTTAGCCAACTAGAATGTCCATTTGAAATTTCAACCAATTAGAACTCTATAAATCACCCAATCTATGGGCGTTTAATTTTTACTTTCTGATCATAGGTATACTTATGAGAAGGAAGGTATGTAATCGTGCAGATTTTCAATGTCGAGATTTTGATGGATCTCCACAAATCGATCTCCTCGGGTTTTGCAATGATGTCCGTGTGTGTGTATGTCTGTCCGTCCGTCCGTAACGCTAATTTGGTGAACACGATAGCTCCTAATTTTTAGTTTCAATAGTAACAAAATAAGGTTTAGTCGAATTCGTCTTTCATTGGCTCAAGCATTCCAAGCCTTGCTCAAAATGAAAATTGAACAAGTATGCCAGGGAGTAACACCCATTTGCGAAATGCGTTTTCACATTGATCTCACCGCTGTAGCCGCCGCCGTTGACGACGTTGACAACGCGGCGTCGTCGTAATCGTGCCGCAGCAGCAGCAGCAGCCGGCATGCCGAGAGATCATCGTGAGATCAGAGCAGCGCATACATCAGAAAATCAACATTCGTGCGATGCTGCGTTTGAGTCGGCTGCGTGCACATTACATAATCGTCTACGTTTATTTTATAAGGTCAGCAGACCGAAAATAAATGTTAAATTTACGCATATTTAATGCGGTTTTCCGTTAATGTGCTATTCTTTCAGTTTCAATTTTAATTTCGTATCGGGTCCAAATTTAATTCATATTAAATTTAAGGAATTTTATCACAATCAAAAATTGATTTAGCTTGTCTCTTACATTGTGATTCATTAAACATGAAATCAGCTGCTTTTTAAGATGTCGAAGAATAATTTAAAATTAGACTTGAATATAATTAAAAATCGAGTTCTGCAAGAGCCAATAAAAAATGAGTGCATTTACTAACCTTGGCCAATTAATTTAGATTTCGATTTAAATAACAAACACAAATATATCTACCTCAAATGCATAATAAATGTTACCTCTTGCAAACAATTCAACAATTTCAGATTCATTGCAATCACACAAAATTGTGTAGGAAAAAGGACAATATGCACTGTTGAGTTTGCAAAATATTATGCAATGAATAACAAATAAGTAGTTAAAAATTTGTTTAAAACAACGTTAATAAACAATCATCAAAGTCAATAAATGAGTATTAAAGCATGTTCGTCTTATAATAAACAAAAAGTGAATAATGTGATTTTAATTGCGCAATTAGTTATTTTATAAATAAATACATGAATATGTCAAATACCATACGCGATAGAATCAAATATATGTATAATTAATTTGTAATTGATAATTGAATTATATTGAGTAAATTTCCAAGAAAAAATCAAATTAAAATATCGCGTTTATAAAATTACTTTACAATCGTAATTCACATTTACAAATCACAAAAAAATACGTCAAAATTCAGTACACAAATATAAATTTTCTTTCATCTATTTTCTTTATCCTTTGAAGGTCCACAGAAATTCGTTTTTTGAATAACATGATTTCCTATTTGTTTGGAAAATTGGCTTTCGGCCTATATCGACATAAAAGAACAGGCGTTCCATTTTATGTCCGAACAACTTCGAGACTACAAAAACATATTTTAAATAAGCAATTAGTTTGTCTGGTTCTCAGATAAAACTCAATTTAATTAATGATTTAGTATTTATTTTCCTAAAGCTTATCTGTAATTAATTGAACAAAAAATGTGAAAATAAGGTACAATTAAAATCAACGTAATATAAATGTGTTCCACTTGAAATATAATTTTATATTTCAAATATGTCTTTAAAGTCGAGCAATTTTCCATGTTGTTCCGTTGGCATTTTCACGAAAACTTAGCATTTTATTACACGCCGTCGTACTAAATCCCTGAAATGCAAGCCGTGTTATACACAAATCTGAAACGCTCTCTCAATTTAAACAACGAAAATCATTATTATGTTTATATACGACCATAATTCACAACACGTATATTCGTTGATGGTTCAACTTGCGCTCCACATTGCTCTGCAATCTATTCATAGATATCACAAAGTCAAATCAAAATTAAGTATGAAAAGTGAAGTAATTTACGCTGAATTTACAATAAACCAAACAAAATTTTTATGAGTATTAAATATTTAACTAGGGAGATTGTTTTTATTGCCAATTGAGAAAGGAGGAAATATTAAAAAATTAATTCGTTTTCTCGAGTTTGCATGAACTTTGCTGATGGAAATATTTTCATTTTATTTGTTTGTTTGTTGGTTTTACTTAGTTTAACGGTGTGCATTAAAGCTCTCGCTTGCTTCGAATTAAATTACGCGTAGTGAATGAAGTTTGCACATAGATAGGTATAAGCACACCGAATATTAAGAGAGTTGCCATTTCCAACTGAAATACTAAAAGGTAAGTAAGTATGTTGTGGAAAATTGTTACTTCAAAAATCCTGTTCATAGGGGAAATTGAAATGCTTATAAATTGAATAGCTTTCAACTTTTAGTAGATTTGTCACGCATATTCATTAAAAGAAGCACAATAAGAGCAAAGCCCCATGTCTAAAAATCTCGTATGTCAATCGTCTTAAAAAACCTTTTATTTATTTAAACTATACCATGTTTTAACTTATTAAAAAAGACTTAAATAAGCGTATCCTTTATAGTTGCTATGACATTTTAAGCCACGTTGTTTTAGTTTGCTATCGATTTGTTTTTAAGCTGAATTCTCTGACGAGTTGTCCTTCAATTTGGATCACAAAAACTGCCAAAAACATTAATGTGGCTATTCTATGGCGTATTTCTCTTACTTTTCATACAAGGTTGTTCACAAATTTAACGATGTCTTTATACTATTCTTAAATAAACTGGAAAAGTGTATTACTAAATAAACTTATAAATTGATTCTAAAAATCTTCGAATTTTTCAAAAGATCTAATCTAATAAACTTAAGAGTATTTAAAAACTGTTAACACAGTAAATTAAAATATACCCTGTAAAACTATAAATACTGGCATTCTCGTGAAAACTAAAAAAAAACTTTGATTGACAACGTTTTTGTAAATTCCACATGTTATTAACGCGTTCTTTTGATCACGAAAAACGTCGAAAAAATTGAGTCATAGTACACTATCAAAACCGCTATAATTTTAAAATTTAATTATTGCAGTCAAATTTAATAATTCAAACAATAACATTGATAAATTATTTTTAAAGCTTTACGATTTTGAAAATATGCATTTCATATTGCATTTTATTAAATGTTTGTCAAGTACATGTATGCATGTTTGCACAATACCAACCGTATGTTATTTTTTGTCATGTTTATAAAACATCTGAATAAAACGAACCTCCATGTAATACTCAATAAATAATACACTGTGCATGCATATCATGTTTGCAATATTGTTATGTTGTTTCAGATGATATTTTATATCTAGTTGTTATCAAGTCATTTTATAATATTATTTTTTATTATGTCCATTCCATTGTGCTTATTTTATTTTTACAGAATACCTGAAAAACTAGAAATTGACTGTAGAAGAAAAAAATTAAATTATTTTTATCGTATAACTATGTAATTTGAATCCGAATTAACATGTGACGATTGATGATACAACTAAGCTATTCGACAATACTATAAAAATGCAATTCTTTAGTCAAACTAGAAAATATTTGTATGTTGTACCATTTAAAAGTTAGTAAATTTTTGATTTATGAATACGATTGATTTATTGTCGCCGATTTCGTTTTATGAAATATTTTTCTCTATCGAAATGCTGTTCGTATGAACGGATACTGCACAAATATTTGATTGCCATTCGTTTTGGATTTTGCAAAATATAACGGAATAAAACAAAACATTGCTACAGACCTAGTGACGAAACTCCGAAATTTTATCTCCATCAATAGTGAAAAATCTCATATTATAACCGCGTCTTACAAAGTCTCTGTAACATTTGATTAAACACCAATCAAATACTTATATGAAGATTGAATGAATCAAGGAACGAAAGCGAAAGGATCAGAGACTTTGAAGGTATGAATGTGTTGCTTATTATTATTTATAACGTAATTCATTATTGCAAGCGCTGGTAATGTAATGTCAATGACTCTGAATAATATTCATATTCCTTCGATCATTCGAGTGTGTAATCGCAATTACCGTGTGCTAATTACCTAAATATTAACGAACATAAATCAAACATTTAATGCAATCGATGATCTTACTAGGAGATTGGTAATTACACAAATCAGTGAAGATCAAATCAGAAAATTAATGAGCTCAACGAAATTTAAAGTATGTACAAATAATTAATTTTGAATAAAATTTCCAAGAAAAACCTCTAGGAGCGACCTAGTTTTGAAACAGTTTTGTCCAATGTCTAATAGATTAGAGTGTAAAAAGTTTTTCAACGTCAGACCGGGGCAAACTGGCTATAGTCGCGTCGCGAGGTACAACACCATTCGTTTTCGTTGTTTTAATAATGGAATGAGACGCCGCACGCACATTCATTCGTATAAAACACATCAGAAGCGGCATCAAGCAGTGCTGACAAAGTTTTCCGTAACGTTACGAATACGTAAAGCCCATTCGCTTTTGATTTGTACACGAGATTTCCCAAGTTGACAAACTAACCAAAATTAAATTATCATTGACAATAATTGAAAATAATTTCAGAAAAAAGATATTTGTCACAGTTCCAGGTAAAATGCATAAATGTTTCTGAAATTATTATAACACTGTGATAAAAGTCAAAAGTGAATGGAGTATATAATATAGCACGATTAAGCTTTCGCTGAAACTGACATGGTGTAAGCTTTATACACGATTCGTGCTGTTGGTAATATGATGGTAACTTGGTAACACTACTCGTTTTTTTATTATTATTTGTTCCTTTTGAGTGTCATTTGCACGTTTGAAGTGAATAGTAAAAACTAAGTAAAGCTTGCTTCTATGAATAACTAAGAAAAACCAGGACAGCCTAGGTTGTTCAATTTCTATTATAAAACTAACAAAAATAGAACAATACGTATAGTCAAACTTATTAGCAAAAGTTAAATTATATTCCAGTTTAAGAACTATTTAAAACATCCTGAGCATTAATTTTGCAGGTTGTAGCTTGGAAATGAATAGGAAAAACACGTCGTCGGGGCCAAAGGGAATACACGGCCGCAAGTTAGACGCACACAACGAAAAACATTAAAACACATGTATTTCTAAAAATAATAGACTGCTGTTGCTCGGTGTGCGCTTGTTTGATGGTTACGAGTTTTTACTCATTCTATTAGCATAAAATAGTACGGTACGCATTAGTTTTGTATAGTTGTGTATGTATGTTCATGCACATGGTGGGCACCTTTGCTCACAAAACGAAATGACTACTCCAGTGTTCTGTGAAAACGAAATGAAAATTTATAAATTTCGTTCGAGGTGAATTTGTGTTGAATACTATGCTTGCCAAGTATTTCTCGATTGGCCAGCTAGCTGCTACCTAACTTACTTTCTTGTTTTAATTCCTTTGTCATCGAAATGAGTCGCAGACACAGAAGGCGCAGATTCTAGATTTTAGATATAAAATTAGATTCTCAATAGTGAAAAACGTAGTTTGTATCTACTTAACAATGTAGCGCAAACAAAAAAAAATATATGAAGCAACTGATTAAGATTTTCAGAATTAGTGTTGAAAAATATATAGGTTGATGAAAACTTTAATTAACTTGTTGTTTATTTTAAATAAGATATTTAAAAAATCTCCTTGTTTAAACAAGAGTCTATACGTTTCATTGTAAATAAACTTGAAAAAGCGTAGAAATGAAACTTGTGCGTACCCAATGAAATATTACAAGTATTAATTGTCTAATAAATGAGCAATTAAAGCAATGACAAAGTTTAATAATGAGTTATTTGAGCAAACATTTGTCTCCAGAAATTAACCCTCTTTTGGAACATGCGCCTCGGATGCTTCTCACAATTTTACTTTTAACTTTTGTTTTAGTTGCGTAAGTTCTGTAAGATTGGGACATTTATCCCCCACGCTGCATCCACATCCTACATTTGTCATAACAACCTCGCGATTCATAATTTTTCCAGCTGTAATATCTTTCATTTCTTCCTTCGCTTATTATTGCCTACATCTTTTCTGTTTAACTTCAAGTTATAATTGCGACAATGACAATCCCAAACAAGGTGGCAGATAAGTAGTCGAGTTAATTAAATATTCAAAGCACGCACACAAAGAAACACAAATACACACTTCATAAAGCTATAATCGCAATCATCAATTTGGAATTTGCTGAATTGAAGTGTTCAAAGAACAGTAGCACGTAATGTGTATTTATGTCCATTCAATGTTTTACCAGTGAGCAATGAAATGATTGATATATTTGAAATTTCCAGATTTTCAAGTGAAAAGCGTCTAGAGTCTGACTTAATAGCGGCAACTTATTGGAATCGAAATGCGTAATACGTAAATAAAAGAAAACATAACGTATTCAGTTCGCATAAATAAACAGAGATCAATCAAATATCAATCAATCGGTAATTATTTCTCTGCAGATAATTTAGAAATGCTAATTTTCACACCTTTCATGTGAGAAATAATTCATATAAATGTTCATTGAAGAAAGTAAATTACAAAATTTGTTATGCAATTTTTGATGAAGAAGCAAATTTGCTGTTGAAACGTTTATTATATGTTGAAGCAGGTAACAAAGACAAATTTGCAATACAAACAAGCATACCTTATAGGAATCTACATAAAAAGGCAATAGTAAATAGAAATGGTACTTTGTATTCATTGAATTTCGAGTCGAAGGAGCCGTATTGAAGTTTTCATTGCTTACCTGCAACAAAAAGAAAAGTATTTACTTATTTGTACAGTTGACAATGCAGTTGCATTTTAAATGATGCAACAATAACAGAGTTTAATTTGTATTCTATTTCTATTTACGCAATTTAATTACTTACAAACGATATGTTAAATGCCTGTTATCACACGGTCGGTAAAACTTGATAATATCAGAAATAAGTAAATAATTTGAGTTGAAACGTTGTTTAAAAACAAAGCTCTTCTTCATCAGTGTCAGTCAGTCTATGCTAAATTGACCAAATCGAATCAGACGTAATAATCATTATAAAGCCATTTGTCGGCTTGATCTTCACTTGTATTACGTTGCAAAATCTAATATAATGTTAATGTAATCTGGCAAAATTGCAAGCTGTTGGGATTTTAAATTGATCGTTGAATGCACGCACGCTTGCTTCGCAAATCTTTCAATTTCCCATTATTGGAAATATGTAATTTTTTACTATGAATAAAAAATAATTATTTACAATTAAATAAAATTGCCCAAAAATTGCTACTCTAATTCATTATTCCTTGATTAGCTCATTATCTACATAAGTACCAACAGATAATAATAAATATTAAAGATATTTAAATGGTAAAACCGAGTTAAAAAACCCAAAACATTTGATAACAAACAATGAGAATCTACTTCATATTTTATTATAAACGAGTAGAACATGTATGATAAAAAAAACTTGAATTATTTGTATATGATTCCGAATTCCAATTGAAAAGTTATTGGGTATTTCAATTTAGACTTCTTTCAGTAATTCCTTAGTGTAACATGCAAAAATAAATGGAATGCAAGAAGTCCGCAGAATAAAAACAAAACAGCCAAGCCGATTAACGAGCACGCACGTTGCAGACTAACAAAAACAAGTAAAACAATTGCTATCATCCCACAATCTCATAAGTAAAATATTGCATAAAAG
>JARJDT010015262.1:0-25240 GCA_030264655.1 Leptusa sp. GC000079
AATTTGTCCAAAGTATATTATTGTTCGATTAATCAAAGTCAGTAAATTTCGTGCACGTTGCACTACTACAATCAGTCGCGTTGTTGGATGCATCGAGAATGGCAACATCATCACAGGGATGAGCCGAATCTGGATGAACCGGATGTTCGATCGCAGTATAATGAAGTGGTCGCTCGCGTCAATCAAAATAATGCCGAGCAAGCCAAGTGACGGGGAGACGCGTGGCGGGGGCGGCTCATGCATGGGGACATTAGTGCATATGTGCACGATCCCATAGGGTGCTGCTTGCACCGAATCGAGGGGATAAACTGATTAACCAGCACAAATCATTGCCGCGTCGCTGTGTTAGAGAGGACGATGCTTTAAGCTTTACTCCAAGCGGAGGATAATTCAAATTCAATGCCGCAACGCAATGCAATTCCGCGCACTTAGAGACGCAAGTGCGAAAATCTATGCAAATCGCAATTAAGTGCGCGCAACTAAATGGCGCACATCAAAGTCGATCAGGCATCTCGTTCGCAAGGACATTGTGCGAAAAATTGCTTCGGTTTCCTGTACGAGGACAATTTGAATGATCTGTCCGAAACGCACTCCATGCACTGAATGCCGAACCGCAGAAACAGGAGCATCGGCACTACATGAGCATCAGCTAGTTGTTGCTGGAGCGCAGTAAGCCTACGATAGCTACTTAGTCCTTGCCATCCGACCGCATATTGATGCTGTTACTGCTGCTTGCCAGCTACTGTTCCTGTTCATTTTCTATTGGCCTCCATTATGTGTATTCACCCTCTTTAACCCACCACAGCAAAGTCCTGCCAGGATGGCGCTCTTCAGCAATGTGCTTGCCAATGGCAATTGGTTGGGGTTTTGTGCAAGGATGGCAGAAAGCACGCACGCACATATCGCACAGAATTAATTTGTCTATTGCTTCAACTAACTACTACTCATCTACTACTACGGCTATTGGTGGGTTAAAACGCATCTACGATATTGAATAAATCAATCATCGTTGCTAATTGATTAATAAATTTGATGCATGTCATGCATAACCATTGTGGTTTCCACGTCCCAATTATTTTACGCTTGAGTTGAATAATTCGATGCTATGCGATATGTTTATTAATCAATAATTTACTTGTTTACAAATGCATTTAATTAAATGTTAATAACCATTAATATTGGTTCAAAATCGAATTGTTGGCTTGGCCAACAATTTACGCTTTTGCTTTTGTGTTTATTTTTATCTTCGGGAATATAAACTTGACACAAGTTGCTACAAGTACACAAAACGTTATTATCAAGGATAACGTTTTCTAAAGCGTGCACAATTTTTACAATCGAACCGTAAATCGCCAGCAAGGAGCAAGCAGTACGTGCTGGTTCGGTATGAATGTTGGGTATAGGTATAGACGTATGTTGTGAGTGTGGGATGAAATACGTCAGTGAATAAAGTCGGTCCATGGAGGTGTTGCATGAAAGGCAGTAGCGTAGCGACGGGAAAACGACCAGACGCAAGTATTCAAAAGTTATGATTGCAATAACATTTTTAATAATCTCGCCCGGTGAAAAGTAAACGCCGGCGATTTAGTGTTTATTTATATTATGTTTGTCCTGTACTTTTCTCGACACTCTCAACAGATTATCCTTAACATACCCATGTACAATATATCCACTTGTCATAGCATTCTTTTACTTTACGACAAATAAAATCCACTCTTGTTTCCGGTCGTTTTATTTTTTTGGAAAAAACAATTTCAATGTTGAAAAATTTTGAAGTTTCATAGGTTATAAATATTTCGGATTGGTTACACTTTTGCGGTGCACGAAATAAAAAACTTGAATTTTTTATGTCGTTTCATGTATAAAAGTTTGTTTTGGTTCAGCTTTTATTATTTTTTTTTATACAAATTTATGAGATTTGAAATATACATTTTCGATGCTAATGCATTAAACAGGATTATGCTGTATAGAAATCAACCACGACAATGAAGGAGCTATCGGTTTTCACGCATGAACCGTTAAACGACGAACGTCAAATAACCAAAATATCAATAGAGTTTGTTGTTGAGCTTCACGCAAACGAACAAAGTTACCTGAAATATTTTATGTACCATCGCTACATATTTTTCCAATTTCCCGCTTCAGGATTTTGTTGCTGTTATGCTGATAAATGAATAATTTATTGCTAAAAAGTTTGGGGCCGCATTTTTCATAATAACTTTTGACATTTTGCGGTGAATTTAATAAAAAGTTTCAAAGTAAATATTTAATGAAATAAAGAACTTGAGTATACGTACACATTTTGAAATAATTAGCCATTTTTCATGGAGTTGGACATACCTGAAACAAAGAGAAAATTCATAATTAGCAAGCTTATTGTTATTGATTCATCAATAATTCAATAGATTTTGTTTTACTAATCGCGGTGTATTTTGCTAGATGAATAGTATGAATGGGCCCAATTATGTGCGTATAATGCATTATTCAATTTATTTGCTACGCCCATGAACAAATTTATCAGATGCGCATATTTGAGTCCGAAATGCGAAGTTAATTAACTAGTTTCGGAAATTGCTCATTTATTATGATTGAATTTGCGAACTTCCCAAATTAAATATTATCGTCATCCCCAATGGCTATCATTTTTCACTATCCTTTCTTTTCCCTAAAGTGTGCGAGATGTAAGTACGCTCCCATTGAATGTAATATTTCTTAAAAATTCGTGCCCAAAGGGTCGCTTTCCATCCACACATATCCTTCTTCCCTTCTATGTTTCTATCGCTTGCGATATGTTTGGTTCCTCATGTGCGTCGCGCAACATTATAATACCGCCTGGTCGAGCAGAGCATTATGCACAAGAAAGCAATAAATCATCGCGCACCTTCAACACGAACACCACTCCAACTCTAAACATTCAAACACGAGACGCTGATAAAACGCAAAAAACGAAAATGTAAAACGGAACTGTGTAGAGAATGCCATTGTGCACGAATATAAAAGGGAAAAGGACCAAAATGGCAAAAAATAAAAAAAAAACACAAAAATATGGAATGGAATATAAGATAAACAAGGTTAAAAAAGCGAGTAGATAAATAACTAAATGCGTAAATAAAATATAGATAAATAACAATGAGTACGCGTTTTTACCTATTTTGTCGATTTTTGCGAGAATATTATTTACAAAGTTCTAAAAATAAATTGAAACTTTGCGCCTCTATTTCATCAGACTATATGAGGGAAACCAACTTTTAGCGTAGATCATTAATTTGATGTTGTTACTACATAGTTGATATGGAACAACATTCCATTTAATTGAATGTAGTTTAGAGTTTTACAATCGAATGCGTGCATTTTGTTTAACAAACACAATTTTGAATTCATTACTTTACGTCGGCAATTTTTCTAGTTTATTTAGTTTATTAAATTTATTAAAAAGCAAGCAGTGCACATTTAAATATCCGTTTTGTTTAAAAAACAAGTTGGATATCTTTCAAATTGCTTTCCTCTCGTAATTTGGTTGGTGGTTGGTTTTTCGTATGCGCAGGGTTATTAGAATTCACTTGCGTGGAAGGCCATAAAAATTTTCATTCGGATTGTTTTTGTTTAGTTAGGCGGAAATTTATAACCCCGGCTATAAATTAGCGGGTATAAATATAAATTACGCCGCGTCGGAGTCGTTGTCGTTTGGTTTGTCTCGGGCCGAGAAACGTCGCCTAGCTAAAGAGCTTTGCGTATACTCAAAGGCTTATTTGATAGGGCCAAGAGACCAACAAAAAGGCACAAGCGGACAGAAACTAAATAGGAATGATGAATACAATGTAATATTCGCGCGAAACCAAACAAAACCGAAATGAAACAAGCATCACATAAATCTTCGCAGAAAAATTAAAATTAACAAATTGAATTTTTTAATATTTTTTTGCTAAGTGAATAAATTAAAGAATTTCAGGGTAACCTAAAAATAAAAACATAACACTATTACTTAATTTATGTTATTAATTTTTTGAACATGGGGGAACAAGTGCCTAATGTAACAAGCCAACATATTCAACTGTTCCAGTATATGTCAGAGTGAAAAAAGTGGAACACGTAACAGGCTTAATTGCCACAATAAAAGGAGTTAAAAAAGCACCCGGTGATGCTCCTGCCGGCAGGATCCAAATTCTCTCCTGTTGAACTGTATCCTTCTTTCCTTCGGCCTCATGAGTCATGATATAACATTGGGTACTCTTGATGGCATGCTATGCTATGGTAAACATTGCTGGTTGCTCTCTTAACACCCACGCTTGAGGCTTCAGGTTGGTCCTTCCTGATATTGTTAGTAGCTTTATACACCACTAACACTCGGCACGTTTGAACGATGCGGATAGAAACATGCTACCCATTGGAACGTGCGCCATGTTCAAAATGTTCAAAAAGTGCTAAAACAACTCAGTAGACAGAGAGACAAGAAGCGGTCGTCTGGTAAGAAGGAGATGGATGAGGAATAGTTAAAAAGCAACAAAGCATGTGCTATAAAATTTGTAGTCCTTTCGAATTAATCCCTTGATACTTTTTATTCGGCGAGCCGCCTTTTACTCTTTTTACCCTTTTTGATCCTTCCTTGTGCTTCTCTTGCCTTATGCGTTCCAGTTAGAATTCACAGTGTATAATAATCTTTTTGCTTTCTTCCTCACGTTTTGTGTTTTGGTTTTACTGGGTATTTAGCTCAGCGAGTTTAAATGTGAAAAATTTGTTCAACATTTGGATGGAGGAAAATAGAAGTGAAAGGGAAGTAAAGAATTTATTTTATCGGCCATTGAAGATACGTGTGCAAGATAGCAAACAAAGAGAGAAAATTCAGATATCCGCACAAATGGTAAGTTTAAATATTTTAAAATATATTTTTACAAATGCACAACTAAGGCAGGAAATAAAGAATAACTTGAAGGCATTTTTTATGTGTGCAGAGTTGGCGCTTTTCCTTCGCGCATTTTTTGCAGCACCTAAGACGAAATGTATTCCATCAGTTTTGAGTCTCTATTTAAAATGTCACTTTCAGAACAACTTATCTTAAAGGCAAACGATGAACTACAAGAAGACGAAAAAATGCGCATGTAGTGAAGGCGTAAAGTATTTGCCAAAGTACGCGAGGAGTATTGGAAAGTTTGCTTTCGCAAAGTGCGACTTGCAATTTTCAGTAAACATGCTTCCATTCCAATCGACCTAGCAACTTATCTATAAATCTAAAATAAATCGACAACTGCTTAGTAAAATAATAAAAATACTGCATGTAGAAAATAATTACTTCAAACATATAAGTTTCGAGTTAAGCCAACTTTTTGTTTTACATTAAAAAGAACACAATTTGTGCATTACTGACGCAAATACTGTATAAATTTTGTGTAAGTGAGAATGGACTAAACTACATAAAGGACCAAAAGGTCCTGTAACTACTCAGTAAACGTATAACGAGTTGCGTTTTATTTTTTTCACAAAAAAGTGCTTTGAAAAGAACGTGCCCGGCGCATTCACTGCACAAAAGCAAATTATCCGACGTACGCCCAACGCTTTTAGCTTTTAATTTTTTAATTCCGATCGCTGCTATACATATATCGTTTTTTATGCAATTTACACCAATGTGTGTTGAGTTAAGGGATGCAGTTTTTGTTAATAAATGATTTCGACATGCATGCCAAGGACACATTTCACCGAAGAAGGGAAACTATTTATTATTGAGTTAAGTAGATATAGGCGATGTTGCTGTGAGCGTGTTGCGATATGAATAAAAAGGCATACGAAAAAGGGAGTAAAAACCGATACACGTCACTTGATCTCGCCGACTTTGAGACGCGAGCGCGCCTTCAACTTTTTCAAATAGAAATGCAAGAGCAAGAGATTCGGCAGTGCGGCGAAATTCAATAAAATCAAATTGATTGATGGTTCTTGTGACGTCGCACGAAAGTCGATGTTTCGTGTTGGTTTTGTTGCTTTTTATTAACTTACTGTTTTTTACATTTTTCTAAAAAAAAGGCAAATGTTTTCCTTTAGTGCGTTCTTGTCGTTATCCTTGTAATATATCTAATTTTACCATAAGTACATTAAATATCAACTTTAAATTAAATTAGTTCTTTATTGGCGTTCTAATTTATTACTTTTTGGTCATAGATATTGCAAAAACTGCAAAATTTATAAATCGAGGATTCACAAAAAATTTAATTCTGAACATATTTCATATTCATGCACAACGGGTTGTCGCTCATAAGATCAGAATTTATAGGGTTTCACGAGACAAGAATTCTTGTCTTGAATTGGACTTCTGTTCTTGTCTCGAAACATCAAGAAGACAAGAAATTTGGGTTTCTTGTTTTGTGTTTTTTAGTTGTTTTCTTTAAATTTCTCGATATTTCTTGTCTGATTTATTGAAAACTTAACCTTTCTTGATTTTTCCATAACGAGTCTTGACTTGATCTTGTCTCGAATTTTATGAAGTTCAAGACAAGAATTCTTGAAATTCAAAACTACCAACAAGTCCCAACAAGTTAGTTTTTTCCAAAAGCTTTATCACTCTTCTCAATGAATGTTGCCTAATGTAAACGTCCAGCATTCGACATCGTTTTTAGAGGCGTCATTTAATTGGGATTATTATTGGATGGCGTAGAATCGAAAAGGATTTTACGTTCGTAATCCGTCGATCGAATCAATTTACACGTAAAGGTCGCGCCAACTCAACTTGCTTTCGATCGTCTCCAGTTATGTAAGAGTGCGACGATGCTATCGCAACGGCGATGCTGATGGTTACCTACCAGTCGTTGTGGCGTCGGTGGTAGTAATGGTGGATTCTTGGATAAAGGAGAGGACATCACTACACGTACAGACGACGAAGCGAAGAACCGAAGAAACCCTTTTCGGCACGTTCCAGATAAGTAAACTACTTAGAAGGGAATGCAAATAATGAAGAATTTCGATGGTCGGACGTGAACGAACGCCACGAATATTCAACGACTCCAAGAAACTAGTAACTATAGAAGAACACTCGAACTAAGAAACTATGAAGAACAAACTGAAAAGACCAAGAAGGGTATAGCCACTAGCTTGGAAGGCTTTTCGCAATCGACAGTCGACTATCGACATCCGAGACGCGAGAAAAACTAAATTGCGATTGTGAATTCTGAATGTCAATAAGAACGTTGAGAATAAAATTGAAGAAAATAAAAAAAATTTATTTTTTTGCAGATGGAGTACTATTAAATGTTACACTTGTATACATGCCCCCAATCGCAATCAAACCGTTGAGATAAATGATATCAAGTCGTAAAACCTTTTAAAACATGTGAAAAACAAGCAACACTTTCCTTCAATTCAAGTCTATAGACATATCGAGGCTATAAACATTCCTTCATTCCTCCATCTTATGTGGGTGAACCAAAAAGATTTGCTTTGGTTAGTGGTAGCCACCAATATAACTTAACTATATGTGGAGAAATAAACTATGTCTAGACGATTTTCTCTAAGTCTAAAAACCGATGAAGTACAGGGAACGAAAGAAAATCTAACTTAAGGTTAACGCTAACAATCTAAGAAAAATACATTTTTATCGTTCTTAGCCAATGTCTTCATCTCAATATCCCAATCGAAGCCTAACAATATTGATACTCATTGATAGACGCCGGATTTTATGGATATATAAATATCGCATTTCAAGAACTAATTTTCTTGGAAAGCGAAGCAAAATTGGCAAAATGTAAAAAATGTATCAGATTTATAAAAAAAAATGTGTAAAAGAAATTGGTAGATTGGTGCAGGCTGAGGAATCTTATTGGCGCGTTTAGCCACATAAAAAGGAAAAATATAGTTGCACATGTCCGCCGGAAGCTGTCAACTATTGGAAACGATTTAGTCTCGGATTTGGTTCGTTCGCAACACTTTAAAGAGAAAGAGACAAATTTGTTGGGATTACTCAAATAATAAATCAATACAACATACGACCGAACGAACGAACGAACGAACGGTATTGAGTCCGCGCCCGTGTTTCTCTGGTTTGCTGCGTGCTTGTTGTTTTGCGCTATGTGTGCATGAGTAAAGGATAATATGCTGTAACAGAGTAATACTGGACATAAAGCACATCCATGTCCATGTTATTTTTTTTAGTATCGAAGAGAAATATTCCCCGTGTCACAAACAGGTGAAACAGGTGAAATTAAAGGATAAATTAAAATCTAGCATTCAAATAAACGCGCTTTACTTTTCTCTTTCAAACTAGGATTTACCAAACAATACAAACAATAGAATATTGGAAATCAGTTAATTTTTTAGTACCGACAACACATTTCATAACATTTTTTACTGCTCAAATTGCTTATCCTCTTTTCATGCGGAAAATTGCTGTAAGAATTTTATTTTTTTGGTGAATTTCATAAAGATTCAAATATGAAAATAGGAATAGAAGTAAAAAAGATAGTGATCGATCAAATAAAGTGGTTTTTGTTGTCAAAAATGATTCCCAAAAAGATAATTAGTTTTTTGCTTTGTTTGGGCGGAAACGTTTTCCTTTATTAATGTTCCTCTTTTTTACTTTTCTCCATTCTATGCCCGAATATGTCTGCATTTAACTTTCCATTTCTGCAAATATATAAAATATATTCTTTTCTTTATCTGACATTCTTTTTCTTAGGTCTTGCATTCCTTCGTCTTTGCTTTTATACGCGCCCATTCTTTGTGTGTTATTTTTATGGTTTTTGGATTTGAGGGAACGAAGAGTATCGTGATTAATCAAGAAAGCAAAACGGAGACTTAATTTCCCCACTTTCCTCATTTCTTTTATATCAAGCTACAGATTTTTCCCTTTAGATGCGGCGCCGCATTTACTTTTTCAATTTTATTTCCCAAAACTGTTCTTTTCACATTTAAATTGGTCGGGTACGAAATAAAAATTTCTTTTGATTAAGCTTTTCAATTGGGAGTTTTCAAAACAAAAATTCATTTCCATTTAGACGCATTTGCTTGCGCAAAAGTTGAACGCATTAAAATTATCTGTTGACAATTGTTTACAATCAAAAAGGTAAATGTCTAATATTTCACGTTTAAACTTTCCAACTTTTCCCTTCCAAAGTTTATACTTAGATATGAGCACAAAGAAGCGCAACCAAAATGAATGAAATCCGAGAGAAGGCAAAAGATGAGGAAACTTTTTCGATAGGTAGATGGATGGTTAGTGATTCGGGATGAAAATGGATGGAAATGTGCGAGAAGCAGGAGCGGATACGAACTAAATATCTACGTAACTAGACAACTAAACGCTGGGATTCACCTAAGGCAGGAAACGATCCTCAATCCTGGAGGTAAATGAAGAAAACAGAAGCGGAAACTTTTATACGCACCTATTAAAAAGTTATTGTTTTGCGAATCGCTCTAGAAAGAGCGTGTAATTAATTAGAAAACTTTATTTAAACTGGGTCTTATTTTCAATCTTCACTTTATAAACTAACTACTTAAATACTGCGCATACTAATTAATATTTTTAATTTGTTTTATTGTCATTTTGTTGATCCACTTGATTAAAACCACAGAGCGCCAGCACACAATCGCAGTGGTAATTCAAAATAAACACAATTGCGTAAATCAAACATTAATGTGCGGTTTACTCCTTCTGATTCAATTTCTCGGGTTTTTGGGGCAGTTTTGGGTAAGTACCTCGTGGCAAGTGCACAAGAAAGAGGGCAAAAAAGCAAAAATTGAATGCAAATTAGATTTTTCCGTTTGCCAGCTGGAAAATTCAATTCCGAAGAATGGGTCAACGGACTAGTCCGGGGTTACTAAGAGAGTCTGCCAGACATGGCAATCTCGCTATAACCCGAAACTAATACAATCGCATGAGACGGCACACAATCAGGACGGAGGACGACGGCGACACGACTACATAAAGCACTAAGTACAAGATTGCTCTCGGTATATGAGTAAATGTTGGATGCATTCCCACGTACGCAGCGCAGCATCAAGCGACTCGAAATGACATAATGGGCAAACTTGTAATTAAACCGGATTCGCAATTCGCCCGATGATAAATGCCCTCAACCGTTACCAGGAAGCAAACTTGCACTCAGCCCGTCGTGCTCGTGGTCCTGGTGCATTAGTAAAGCGACGCATTCGGACGATTGTGCATACCTAATCGACGTCTTGGACGATATTCCAACTCGGTCGTCGCTCGAATCGCTTTTCGCCGCTTTTAATCCACTAAACGATTTCCACCCAAAAACGTTTATGCATATACATAGAAAACTTTCCGGCGATGACAGTGATTGAAATTATTCTGGTTAAAAGCCACTATTTTCTTGTTTTGTTATGATTACAACTATAGTAATACACCGTCAAATTGAGTTTTGCACTTAACTTATTTTATTACTAGATTTATTTATATTTTGAGTAAAAAACACAACCGCGTGAAGAATTTTCACAAAAATCGAAAACGAGTCTTGTAAAAAATATTTAAATATGTGCACTTAGTGTATATGGGTAAGTTGGCCACTTGTAATGCACGCATGAAAAATTATCCTGTAAATTTCCACTAGAGTTTTCCCAGCAGCATTTTAGCAAGTTGCAGCCAGCGTCCTAAGGATTCCACTGAGGATTATCTATTAATCAAAGGGCTTGCCAATGAAAAACACGATCGAATCCGTTCACCGCAGCAGGCAGACACACACGTTCGGAAAATTACACGTTCGTTACGTGCCGTTCTTTAGCAATAATCGCCGATCGACGGTGCATTCGCGTTGTCGACGTGCGCGCAGTAGGTCGGAGACTGGGCGACATAAAGCAGCATCCCGCATTCGATTCTCTCGCGCGCAAGGCCGGGGAGTTTTCCTCTCGTCGTCCGTCCGTGTGCTGCACACCATCAAGGATAGCGTTCAACACACAGGCAGGCAGGGAGAGCGCTCCTGCTCCTGCTCCAAAGCAGCGGCACGGCACGGCACGGCCTCTAGTGGGGGTATCATTATTTCACAGCATCTGATCTGCTTGTCCATGAACCCGGTTCTTTCGCGCGCGGCTAAAGCAAGGAGGCAGCGGGCGCGCGAAACTCGACGGGAAAAAATTGATAATATAAATCAGGACACCGCGTATACACACGTTCGCGATCCTGCCACTGTTTCGCCTCTATCTGCACACATGCAGGACTATGCAACGGATGTGTTAACACTGTATGGTAATAGCTGGGCCTGTTCTGTATCGCGTTTTGTTACTTTTCGTGTTGGTCCTGTGTCCTTATCGCAATCGCCTCGTCCTTGATAACTAACAGTAACAGTAAAGTACCAACAGCTAAACTCCGTTCCCGATTGAGATTATTTAAAGTAGGCTGTGTTAGGGTTATAAAACTGAACGCAGTCCGCTATCAAACTAGAAATAACCCAATGTCAGTTTCATCAAATATTTTCAAGTTATGACAAATATGTATAGACTTTGACAATGTTTGCAGTGTTACCAGCTAAGATTGTTGAAAATAATAATAAAATATTATAATCACTTCAATTAATTCGTTAATACATTCAATAAGTAAATTTTACGTAATCCGTACAAGTTAATAAATAATTAATTAATTGAACAATTGATTGAAACTATAATACATTCAAAATTTAAATTTCCCGCTCAATCGTGAAAGGAGATTAACAACACTTTGAGATGTATTTCGAATTTTGTTTAAAACTATTTTCGGTAGCAAATTTCTTTGTTATAATGCATCTTCAAATTTTATTATTTTCCCTATTATACGGTTACAATTGCGTACACTGTATTATGCTCTGTTTGGCTGTGTATCCTGCTCTATATGTGGTATTAGGTATTGTGAATATATTAAACTGCACACGTTCAAAGTTTATCTTTCATGTTTCATAAGTTGTGTCAAAGTTCACCAGCATATACGATGACGATAGCAGGATGGAAGTGACTTTCAACCCGATATAACACACCGGATCATATAGCAAACCCCAAGTAACCGAATGCGATATTCTGGCATGTGAAACCTGAAGATCCTGACTGCTGCACATGTGCATATTGCATTTATAGTCAACATAATGGGAATCACATACCGTGTGTTCTAATTGTTTCCATGAAAAGTTAAATAAAAAAACAAATTTTAAACGCATAGCTTTGCAACTTATTGGCCATATTTATGCCAAATTGAGTTTGAAATCCATAATTCGTCCTGGCCAGTTGGCACACTAGTGAAATTTAAGGTAGATATATTGGCTGTAGCAAAATCAACAAAGCGTTAAATTTCGGTTATATGCCCATATGCGTCGTTGGGTTCATAATTCGTTCAAATAAAACTTCACAAACGATTAAACAGCCAATAAGTTGCCCAATTTTATATATTTACGCATTAAACCATATATACGTATGCACAGGTTCATAACTTTTCATATTTATTTCGCTTCATTTCATCATGTTTTGATTTTTGAGGCGGCCAAGTCAAGACGTCGTTTCCCAGCATCCAACATATATTCACGCACCTTTTAATTGCTATCGTAAAACAAGCTCGCATAAAGATTTTTCCACATGACCATATCTGATAATGTATAAAATGTATGTTATTTAAGTATACTACAACATTAAATCAGTGACCTTATTTAAATATGTAATTATTTCATATTGATAGGTATTTGCAAATTAATAAACTGAAATATGCGCGTCAATTTTTAAATTTTCATAATGCGAGTATTGCAGAACTGAATAGAATATGTAAGGATATGAAAATTTTCAGAAAAGACCAAAAATTGATTGGTTCTTACCTGCAGGCTCTACTTACCTATATGTAGTTATTTCGGTAGGTAGGTTTAATTTTTGGCATCGAAGCCTTCTTTGATCGTAACATGAGGCAAAATATAAGGCAAAGCCAAAAACGAAATTCCCAACATCATGGAAAACTGTATATATTTTGAACATGGAAGTACTTGTAATATAAATTTCACCGACGATGATGATATAGGAAATTTTATGATTATGTCGAAAACTTAATACAAAGTATACTAGAGAAGAAAAACTTTACACTTTACTCTGCTAACGCCTATTAAATATTTTATAGATTAAGATTGAAATTGATCAATAACAATTTTAACACAAAGAATTAATATGCTACAGTCGCAGAAATCAAATATTGCACAGTAGGAGACAATTAAATATTATTACGTGAACGTTTTTACAAAACGCAATTCATTTAATGTAAATACATTTCATAATAAATAGGAATCTATACTTTAGAATACATAAAATAATTTACTTGCACTTACGACAAGAAGTGAACGCGAATGACTAAGTGACCTAGTAAGAGGTTCGCTGCCATTAACTTTTGAATGCACATACAAATAGCTAAATCATGTCTTAAAGCAATATGCAGGTTGCAGGTATGTATGTAAGTACAACAAAGGTAAAAACAAATTTTATAGACAAAATACGAAACGAATCGCGTAAATCATATTTATAATTGCTTCTTGTATAAGCACCCAACCAATAGAGCTATAAAAAGATTACGCAACTTGTATAAGTTTCACTTACTTTTTGTTTCTAATGATGCGTATTTATTTGAAATGAGCATCAAAGAATTTCTTTCTTCTTAAAAAACTAAAGTACTTAAGAAGCGACTAAGCATAAATTACTTGAAAAGAAAAACTCGATTACACTAGAACAGGGAATAGGAATGCACTAATGCGTGTTCTAATGGAAATAAGAAATAAAAGTGAATGAAGCGGTTGAATTATGTATAGTACAAACTTCAAACAACTATTAAACTCTCATTTTAATTTACATTTTTGTTGTTTATACAAATGACTTAGATTTAGAACTTAAATTATTCAAAAATACATCCAAGGAACGACCAAGTTTACCTTAATTTTACTTGTAACTTGAAAAAGCAACTTGATAGTTAATTATTAACAATTTCATCACTTCAAGTTCCTACGCACAATTCCTATTCGAATTAGGACATTTATAGAACCTATTCTAAGCACCTACTCTATACTATAGTCTATACGCATACTCATATATTTACCTGAATATTGCTAAAATAACATTTTGCATATGTGTCCCATTGCGCTATGCAGAAATGGATATGTTGGTTGGCAGAGCATTTACATTTAATTAATTAATTTAATCGCATATGCTATAATACGTACCCTCCGCATAACATATTCGTACATTCGTACAATTTGACAATTCGCACATTCGCATATGTGTAAGCCGCTTGGTTTAGTGGATGGCTGAGTGGATGGGCATGATGACGGCATGCCGCGTCGCCGCCACCGCCGTCACTACTGCTGGGTGCCTATAGGCTTTCGCGACCATATGTTCGGCAACCCTGCGCGCAACAAGGATGTTCGTCGAGCTGCTAAATTTTCAAGCGCAATCCGGAAATAACATTCCGAAATGTGCGCTGGTAATTGGATTTCATTTCGCAGATTGATATACATAATTCACCTTTCTCTTCTGGTTAAATGGATATCGTTTGTGTCGCGATGTACTAGTTACACATAACAATCCTATGGTGAGTGCGGATAAACTTGGACATAATGTACTAAGCGCCTATAAAGTACAATGCGGAATAATATTTTGGATGACATGGAATAGTAAAACACGCAAATTTGATTTGGGCAGCCGTGTTATATTTAGATTTAGCACAATTTACACTTTGTTTTACTTAGCGTGTGGATCTAGTTTTAAATGTTGTTTGAAATAGTTTCGAGCAAATTTACACAAATCTGTCGAGTTAGTGTCAAATTTAACAAAGTTGCCTGAATGCAATTTTAAATAATTATTTCCCCGCTGGGTGCAAACATTTGATGGTAGTTACATTGCCGCGTCAATTACTTTCCTGACTTTTTCATTTGCTGTTTTTCGCTTTTCGCGAAAGAAGAAAGGTATTTTCCCTGCTTACATTCTATGCGTTCATCGAAGCGATTCAATATCAATCAGTAGCATATAAGTGTTTCTCGTTGTCCTGTCCATCCGTCTGTCTAATGTAAGTGGATATATTTGAGCAGTCCCGGATCGGTGGTGTCAAGAAGGGTGGATTAGCGCAGACGGACCGGTCGAGCCTTCTTCTCGCCGTGCTCGCTGCAAACGCAATTTTCCTTTGCTTTACCAACCTGGCTGGACACGGTCTGCAATGCTGCAAACCATCACTCGGGTGTTCGCTCAAACCCTCAAATGTTGCGCCCGCTGTACAAAAGCCTTGCCTTATTTTTTTTCATCTTGTTGACCTTTTTGTTGCGAAAAGGTAATAAATAGATAGGAAACGTTTCCGCTCGTCCTGTCCAGTTCGCTTTAATCCTGTACTAACCTTCCATTTGCACGGACTGCGGATGAGAACCCAACCAAAGCGAAAATGTACAAGACAAAAAGGAACGGGCGTCTAAACGTAGAATAAAGGTGCATGCAATACTAAAGGATGTTGGAAATGACAAGGACACAACAAGGACCTTTATTTTAAACGCTCGCAAAAGAATGAGACGGAAGATGGTAATTCTGGCTTTGTACGATGTCTTTTTGAATACAAACTCTATAGTTTTGGTTAAAAGCTACACAACATGTCCTTGATGGACTATTTTAGTCCTGTGGAGACCAGTAATATTTAATTTTTACTAAAAATAGTTAAAAATTGTATTTTAAAGCCGGTACTGGAGTTGTGATCATTTATTATCTTTTCAATGTGATAAATAATTACCACCCAAACAAATAGGTTTCGGTTGACTAGACAGGTTCCATGTCTTGCAAGCGATTCAAAGAACTAATTGCGGTCCATAATCATTTGCGCAATTTTTTGCTTTTGATAGTATTTTAGTGGTAATGCGAAATGGTAAAGGACAAATGTTTATTTGAATGTGTTTGCGAGGAGACAGTAAGGCATGCCAGGACGATTTACGGTGGCTTGTCGTCGACAAATCTGTTTCTATTTACTCCTCATGTGTGTCCACTCTATGTATGTTGGTATTACAGATTTATTGCGTTTTCTTTATCTGCTTAGACATAGACATAAAAGAACTTTCAACTCGCGCAGCATCGAATGCAATTTCCACTTGTTTGTCCTCTGGTTTTTCATCTAAACTCGAAAACCTCGCTAGTTGTTTACTTCTTGTGTTTTAATCTTTTAATACCACACAGTGTAACCAAGATTTTAAATTTTCAGCATGAACAGATAGTACAGCATGAATTAAATGTGATCTCGTTAACATTTTGCTCCTTTGCCTTAATATTGTTTGTGCAATGTGCATCCGAACGTTATTAACGCTGATGGCTGATGGAATCAGTTAACGTCGGTATCGCATAACGTGTGCCTGCAGAGGACGATGCTGCTCCTTGTTATGCCGGTCTCCACCTCGATCACCTCTCTCCTTGCGACCCTTGCTCCTTTGACCTGCAGGTTCGCAACCCGACGCTTTTGCTCCTGTTATCTAATAAGGTGACCGACGACATTATACAATGACATCAGCGACTGACTAGATATCGCAGTTCAGTGCCAGTAGCAACAACGCCCACGCAAAATGCCATTCTCGGTGCTGCTCAAGAGACGAGAAGAGCAAAGAGGAGAGGAACTGCACAAAACGATAACTGTAACGTCAGTCAACGCCAGCGGCGAAATGTCTTGAAGCCAAACAGAAGCAACCGACCGCATTCAGCACTTTGCGTTTGGGAAAGCGTTGTAGCAGCTTTCTTTATTGCAGTGTGTCCATTACGCTCGGGGCGAAATTGATACTTAATGTCGTTACTGCAAACGCGCGAATAATATGAATCTATGTTAGGACACTTCAGATGCTTTGGTATGTTCGGTCGAGTCGTCACCAACCGTCATGCCGATGACTTGGGAGGTGATACAGTTGATAAATTTTGTTTGATGCTATAATTCATCAAATAAACAGAATGGCGAAAAAAATGTCATCTGCAAAATCCAATTTATTGCAAAAATTTCATGTATTCGATTTGATGAATACAAACATGTCATAATTTGTTAATATATTTTTATTTATGGGTATTTTCTATCCACATCAAACGTTTGTAAAACTAAAATTTGCAATTTCAAATTTTATACATATTATGCTGGGCATTACTTCAGTTCAAAGCGCATTTTTAGGCTGCACTATAGAAATTTTCCAACAAGGAAAAATATTTCCTCGAATAGTTTTCTTCGCAGCCACTAGCGCAACAAACAATCCTCTCGTGCCAATAACTCTTCACATAACAAGTTTTAATTAAACTGCACCGTTAACATTTTATAGTATTTTCTATTTTCTTTACCGAGCTTAAGCTTAACCTAACTTATATGAAACATTAATGTTATGTTCACAGTTTTTCTCGTCTCTGTGGATGTGAAAGCAAAAACAAATTAAATGTATTCCAGTTGATTGTTCGCCTTTCACTTTTGCTTATTGAAAGTGAATTTGATTTTTTGCCCACGGCTTTTTCCGTTTGCTGTTTCCTGAATTTGTTTTGCATAGTTGTACAGGTAGGCTTCGTCCATCCGAAACAGGGACGAAACTTAAGCCGGCGATCCATGCACACATAACTCGTCCCTCTTATCAGCTCTCTCGCATCGCATCGCGCGCACATTGCAATCTGCCTTTGCTTTCCTTTGCCGCTCTGATGTTCCTGCACAGCTTAAATTTCAATTTATACAACTCGGCTTACATACAGCAACAGGACGAAAGGAAGGGTACCTTCGTTTTGGAAGGGCGACTCCCTTTCCGACAACTAACAATACCCGCCGTTGCCTGCTTATATAAAGAACGACCTTAGACCACTTATTGTTTTCCCTTTTCGTCCTTCCGCATCCTTGCCAATTTTCTCTCCTGAAAACGTCCACGTCCACCTTGAACGTTAGGTACGTGCAATGCTTTCCTACACGCAATACCGTCACTCGATTTAATCCGATCGAATTCCCATGAAATTTGATTTCATATCAAAGGTGACTTTCTTGTGCCTTTTACCTTCCTCCGAGTTTCTTCAAGTACTGTGCCTTGATCTTTTGCACACTTCCTTGTCGTGCAAGTGCATCCCTTTTTAAGCTCCCTTTTATGTATTTTTTTGTTTAATGTCGTGTTTATTTCCTTCAATTTTTATGTTTTTTCACTTTATTTCCAAACCATCAGAGGCGAAATACCGTTGGTCAATACTTAATTGCCTGAATATTTTTTATTTACAGTTGATACTAAAATCAAAATCGTTTATAAATATTTATAAATTTTCCATCTTTTTATTTTATGCTCGGAAATAAACTCTTGTGCTGTGTGACTCAATAATAATGAAATCTGCAATATGCTTGAGCGCTATACCGAATATAACCGAAATCATCCAACGGCAATAAAAATATGAAATCAAAGACAAAGAATCTCAGCATAAAAAGAAATACTTCAATATAATGGATGAACAATAAGGAAAGCGGGAAGCCACTTCGGGGTCGTAAACACTTTAACGGTTCATAATAAACGCCCAATTTTGGAGTCTTCATCGACGATTCTACTTGAATGAGTTTGACATTTTCCAGAGGCTTCACTTTTATATATCAAATATGAACAATTAATGGATGAAAACTTAATCTAATCTTGAAAGCCACAATCGGTTATGTAACAATTGTGTTATTGCACGTTGATTTTGAAACAGCAATCCAATAGTCCAATAGATGTAAAGATGTAAAATCTTTATGTGCGAAATGTGTTCGCAAGTATATGTATAGGAAAGGTCGTAGTTTTCACTATCTGTGCGACAGCATTGTCCTCTTCGCCTAAGTTCTGATTTCGGGATTCGTGATCCTCACAAAAGGGAAGCTTGCTACTTTCCTCGATTACAATAACATTAGATCTGTGTTATTACAGATTTTATGATCGAAGGGGAGCTTAGGGTTCAACAAATGTTTGCTTTTTCTTGTCCTACTTTCAACCTAAGTAAATTTTTTGTCGGTAAAAAATGACGCCTTCATTTGTAGTAATAATAATTTACTATCTTTAGTTATCCTTAATTGCAGTTGCTTCATAATTTATTTTGTCTGCAAGTTTCCGAGTCCTTGAAAAAAAATTCTTTGTCGCCGCGTTTAACTTCAATCAGACAGTAACTTGTTAGAAAACTGCGTGCTAAACTCGGTGAAAAACGCATCAGGCTGTAATATAAAAAGTTCCTTTTTCTCTCATTCTTTACACAGCATGCATGTATAGGTGCAATTTGGAACGAAAACATTGTGAAACTGAGATATGTATATTCACAAATGTAGCACCAAAATGCCTAGAAAATAAATTCTTGCGTCGAGTAAATTAAAAGCAAGTATAAAGAAAACTGAAAGCAAGTGCGCGCTTTCTTTACTACACCGGCATAAAGAACCAGATGACAGGATGAAGCTGGATATAAGAATGCCTCCTGTAGCTAACGTTTTCTACGCGTGTATGAAAAACTGACTGCTCTTGAAGACGTCCTACGAGGTTCGTAGATATTAGATATGAGAAAAGTAGCAAAAAGACAAAAAAGTTTAAAGGAAATGAAAATGAAACGGAAATGTAAAGTAAAGACGCAGGCAGCGCACACTCTTCAGATGAAGAAAAGATGAAGCGGTAAAGTGAAAGCGGAAGGTTGCGAATTTAGCTAGATTTGTCATAGTATAAACTTTTGATTGTATCCATATGTTACTATCTATTAAATCACAAATATTAAATGTAGTGTTTTCATTTTTGATTTCAGCAAGAACAAATAATCGTTTTATTTTTGCATATTTTAAAGCATTTGGAAAACAATTGAAAGCGCACTTGAACATTACACTAGCGCTCATGAATATCTTTTTGGTGTGGTCGGTCATATCTATATTTCATCCTATATGTATAGGTTCATCTTCAATTTCTCCAGCACAATTGGTTATGCAAATCGGAAACCCATATCCATATTTAATTTTCTCGACGAGAACGAGAGGAGCATCATTTCGGTAAAACGGTGTATTTTTAGCATTCTGACCTCAAACTTATATTTTCGCGGATGAATATTAAACAAATGAATATTTCATCATCGCTATTTGTATAAAAAAATATTCAATAAAAGTGAAATGCTGCTTGCACCCTTAAGCATGCGAAAAACAAAAGACTCATTTAAAAGAATTGTTTCAGCCATATTAAATTCTTTTTATTTTAATCTTAAAATAAAAGTACACGTTTTAAACAAATTGAATTCTTAAGTGAACTCGCAAATAATGACATTATCCTTGATACGAAATAGAAATTGTATTGGGAAAAATAGAGATAAATCAAAACTATAAGTACAGAATATCAGAGATAGTTACAATCGTTATTGTTGGCAGTGCATCTTCGATTTTAAAATACACGTCTGGCGCATTCCATTCACGTATTTTGGCCAATAACATTCGGCTGGCAGTTTTTAGTTTACGAGCGCAATTGCCGAAATTCCCGCGCACAGACTTTCATGTTTTATGCGAAATCAATTTTCGCTGGAGTTTACCCTATTTTTACCGTCTTTAATACAATTGTATTAAATTGAAAGTTACAATTTTATTTCATCTACAATGTTCATTATTAGCATATAATCGAACTGTAAGTCAAATGAACAAGCACCAACGAACGGTGATTGAACCCTAATTGTCTGGCGATGAATGGCATTATTAGCTCAACTGAAGTGCATTTGAAGTAAACTGAGTGTTGTTATACTCAAAGCGTGTTAATATATTCCTAGTAAGTAACCATCTTGAACATCGTCAATGTAATCAACATCATGATCATTATTTCTGTCTTATAACAGAAGACGCAAAACAACAAGGGAAGAGGGGATGATACAATACATCACTGGAGAGATAGGAAATCAAAGAACTTCAATCTTCAATGGGTGAATGCTGCGATTTCCTAATAGGGCGCAACGTCAACGATCGCTGAATAATAAGCTCCTTCATTGTTGCAACCTTACAACTTACTAACATCTATCTAACTACCGTATAAGGTTAACTATGAGGAACAATGCATCACGTGAATAACTAGTTACTTGCCGTATCTTCCTTATTATTATTATCATCGACGAGCGTATCTGAGACGAAGCACAATATCAAACAGTACTTGATTAACTTCGATCAAAGCAAACACATATTTAATAGCTTACAGCAAATATATGAGGAATTTCGCCTTTGTAGGGTCACAAAGGACAAAACGCACCCTTCATATTCTAATTATCATATCAGATATTGCTGTTGCTTTGCATATTTTCCAAGAAGTTATGAGGTCTACATGCATTTGCGATTCGCGTTTTGCACATTTTAAAATGGGATTTAATTCAAATTTTAATTTCCAGAAATGTTGTCGCTTTACGTCGCTTAACTCAATAAAGGTCCCGATATTGTTTACAAATTCGCTTGACACAAGGCGCTCTCATTCGGTTGCCATGGCGAAATCAACAAAGCGGTGCGATAATATCGCATTTGGGGCTCAGTTTTTAGTGAGTAATATATGTATGTTACCAGATGGGAGTAGGTAAAGTAACATACATCAATTAAAATAATGCGTATAGAAATAATGATGTTGTGCTTTCCTTCATATTGACCCCGATTGCTCATTTGCTAACTCTGATCGTTCATGCATAACATGGACGTTAATTCCGAATAAATCCTAAAAACTCCTGCCTATCTCTACTTCTTTAACTTTAACTCTGTGTGATCTGTGCCTAATGCCAATTGACGAATTCAACCAAGGGTTAGAATCAGATTCGGAAAAAGTCAAAAACGCTTTTTGCGCATCGCAAATCTCGATTCTATTGTGCGTTATTTGTCTATTGTGATTGTTGATTTGAGTGAATCATGTTAATATAACTAATTTCACCAATGCTTTCACCGCGGGTACATTCAGTGTGTATGTAGCTAAGTCTCGTAATAATGCAAACTGAATAACCATTAGAATCTGTACAGAGAACAGTTGAGTTTGCTCGAGTTGCGCACGGTTGTTAAGCGCTTCGTTTTGCAAACTATAACCATCTCTTCCCGGTGTGCCCGGCGCCTTCACTCTCTACCCAAATGTTTAATGTAAACATATTCACAATGCACATGTATGGAATTCACTTTAATTACTCTTTGACAATGTTAAACATTTGCCGCTCTGTTTGTGCACAAATGCTATGCGAAACAGATAGCGAATGTTTTAACGGCAATGCTTATAGCGATGCTGATGCCAACATTCTCTAGTCTCGTACGTGTATCTTCATATCAATATTGTGTCGTGGTAGCTACTTAAACTGACAGTTGGAATAAACTAAAACTTTTCTCGATGATGTATAATTCACGCGCTTTTTGTATTAACTTATTTGTTCGATGTTGAAGAAGCTTTTCGTATTCGTATTAATTGTAATGGAAAATGCGTAGCGAAAGTAACAAAGTAAGTATAAGTAATAAAAAATTCTTGTGCGCAACTCACTTTTAAACTTCTGCACAAACAATCTATCCATGTCGAAATGGTTCCAAGTCTTCAGATAGTCTTTGAGGACTTTCCTATAGTATCTGTCATTCTTATTTTGTTTCCTTGTCTTTCTATCTTTTAGAGTTTTCCATCTATTCTAGGTATATATGTTCACATCGCATGAAAGTTAGAAGGTATACAGAGGAAGAAAAGAAAAGAGTTTAGTCCAATAGGTAAGCGAAAGTGTCAAACTTAATTTCAGATGGGACCAATGTTTCTTTAAGTTGTACATTTAGACACGAACCGGATGTGGAACACTCGAGTGGGTAATTACACACCCCGAAAAGCGTCCTTCAAGTGCGAACGCCACTCGTGTGACCTTTGGACATTGAACACTGTTTTCTCCCCAACATTATAACAGTAAGACATCACAAACTCAAAGAGAAGGATTGAATTTAAAAACAGATTGAGCAAATTTATTGATACACTCGAGGAACTGCGGTTAATGTCGGTTGAACCACTGAAAAGGTTGAAACAAACGAACATCGTGCATGAAGCTATTTAAAATTAACGAGGGTTAATTCACTCGCAACCATGTGTGTCACTTTTAATTGGTTTAAGCTATACCTCCACCCATCTCGCATACACATGCACACTAGGGTTGCAAATCAACAGAGTGTTTCTCAAAAGCAACGGCAAAGAAAATCACATTTCTAAATGAGTTTTTGATTTGATTTAAATGTATTGTGAAGAACACACACGTTTAAATTTCAACCGCTTTTGTTTCTTGACAAAGAACGAAGCACGACCGACGTTTAAAACTGATTCAAGTGATTCCCTATACGTTTCTTGCAATGTTGTGCGCGCTTGTTCGTTTACAAAAGAAAATAGTCTTAGAAAAGCTCTAAACAGAGAAAAGTAAGGCATTTTACTGACGTGTATTAGGTTTGTAATCCAACAAATCAAATTGTTACAATTCTCCCGTTTCTTTTCTGCTTCTTTTTTGTTGGAAACCCTGTCGGGTTTGTTCGACTATGTTCAAGAAACAACAATAAGTGAAATAAGAATAAGAAGAAAGTTCAAACAATTTAGAGGTTTTGACATGAACCATCAAGTGTTTTTTTTTTCATTATATTTTTGAAAAAAAAACTAGCTCATAGCCAGACATTTAATGCTGATCTGGCATAAAGCAAAATCAATAGTAGAAATTGATAATTAAAATTATAACTACGTGGAAATTTTAAATGATGTACGTATTTGCATGTCTATTTTTAATTGCAAATCGTTGAAAGTTTAAAAATTATTTGAAAATGCATCGAATTAAATGGAAAAATGAAAATTAATATTTGAGTATGGGCAACGCATCAATTTATAAACTAAAATTAATGTGTTTGCTAGGAATAAAATTTGGTTTATTGGTAGTGTGTGTATGTACAAGCCCCCATGCACACATTCTAAATTTGTTGTTGAAACGATTCCCATTATCTCGATTACATTTTAGTTATTTGACATGCGTGCACAAACCGAATTCAACAATAACAAAAATATTACTAATTAATATATTGAAAAGCCCAATCGAATAATTTATTACGTTCATCGGTATTATGCTGAAATTTATAGCAGTGCTAAGCTTTGACAATATAAATGAAAATTTAATAATTAATTAACGAATTCATTCTAATCCAAATGAACGAACTGAATAGTGGGGAACTTTTACATCCAACATTTTCTTTCCCTAATTTCGGGTTGGCCTTGAATTGTATTAAAGGTTTTGTTAATGTTGACTAGGAATGGCATAGCTCGAGGACAAAAGTCAAAGAAATTTCGTCATCCTTTGAAGCGGTCGTCGCATATTTGTGTGCGTATTTGGTTGCCTGTACGAAAGGTCAAAAGCCCAACACAAAGAGAAGTTTGAGAGCAAAAGTGTCGGTGTGGGCAATCCAAGCCAAGCCACCAAGCCAGCAGGAACAGTCAGGACTAGGGGGCCTCTGCCGACTACATGCAACTTTCCACCGGCAGGATTCGACGTTAGATGTTTTGCTAACCTGTCTGCGTTCATGTTCAAAGGTTCAAAACCGCGCGCACGTTCTTCGCCTGCGTTCTTTTGCAAGGCACAAACGTTCTAGGCTGAAACAATTGCGACTTATTGGTAAATTATTGTCTTTGACAACAGAGAACAGAAAATCACAAAGGCCGCAAAAAATTTAAGCAGAGCATGAAGTCTTTGAGGAGAATATTAAAATGAAATGTGTAATTAAAATTTTCTTTGTTTGCCATGCAAATTTTTTTTTCTTGCGTTTTTGTTGAAACGTAACACAGAATACTAGGTTTATTTTGTATTCTATATAGTAACCAAGCACCATTTGTTTTGGCTTTATTTGTTGTGTCAACAAATGCGAAAAGGTTCAAAGCTTATTTGACCTAGGCAGGTCCGTTTACTTTTTCCATTTTCTGAGGTTTCATTTTAAATGAATGCTTTTGTGGCTAAGCATGGAAACAAGGTGAAATCTGGAATAAACAAGTAATTAATATTTTAACCAAAGCCACTAGCATTTTGCTGAAGAAACTCTTTGCGTCACCGTTATGTATCAACATACTTTATTTTTAATTGGAAATAAGTTGCATTTTACGAAAAATTCTTAACATGTACTTTGTGTCAATAATTTAAATAAAATGTAAGTATTTGAATTTAAATAAATAAATAAAAATACAGTATGTCCCCGGCTTAAGTACTCAAGAGGGAAAAAATCCAATTTTAATTTTTTTGGAAAAACGTCTCCCCCAAACGTTTCTGTTTTTCTCAATGAAAAATCTGTAAAATTAGAACTTAGATTTTTTCTAAAATTTTAAAATAAATAATG
>JARJDT010015263.1:0-18741 GCA_030264655.1 Leptusa sp. GC000079
GCCAGATCGGAAAATACCTAACCTCAAAAAAAAATCATTGAAAATTTAAAATGGCCATATCTTTGACCGTAGGCAATTTAGGAAAAAAATGCATAGAAGCAATCTTTTAGAGAATTCAATTCTGCACCACTTTTGTTATAAGCATTTTTTCTCTAAAATGCACTTTTCATCGTCAAATTTGCAATTTTCAATTTAAATGTTCGCATTATTATTGAATGCTGTAGACGTGATGGCAACCATAACAACATAACTATGCATCCCTGTGTCCATTGTGGGCACCACGTGACTTCGTGGTCATAGACAGGTCGCTTCGCTCGTTGTCGCAGTTGCCAGTTGTTGCCTCAAAAATTTTAAAATTCAATCATTGCCTGTCTATGACCGCGAAGTCGTGTGGTGACCACACCATTTATTAGTTATTAGCTCCTAACCTAACTTCGCAAGCTTGGGATTTCTCGAATTTTTTCCAAATATTTCAACAATAATGGACCAGAAACTTCCTCCACCACCAACAAGTAAATTTATTTCCCAATATTAATTTAATTTAAAAAAATAATCTTACGATCTTGCTGTTTTAACAGCTGCTGCACCAATACCAATAGAGCAACAAGGGTTAACAGGCCCGCCAAAAGTGACTCCAGGATGGAATGATCCACCTGAAGTACCTCTGAACAATGCGAATGCCCCAAGTGGCCATAAACGCATTTTAAATAAACGTGTTGCATTCCCACTATCTTCTACCCCTGCAGGCGCCCCTTTTCCTTCACCACTAAACTTGCCTCCAATTCCAATTCCAAGCATTTTAAACCCTGATAGTATAAATATAAGTGATAAGCATTTACAAGAAGTAATAGATAACATTACACACCAACATGGAATAGGTAACAGTTCAATAACGGATTTGGATGAATTTAGTATTAAGTGGAAGAATGATGTAAATTGCACTAGTCAAGTTAAAGATTTATTGTTGGAGGCCTCCAAATATATTAAACAGGGTGATACTAAACAAGCTGAAAGTATATACACAACATTATCAGGCATTGCAGGTGCTAACTGGTTTAGTGCATTTCTGCATAGTGTAATTGTCAACAACAAATTTTGAATTTGCACGATTTTTAAGTCTTTGTTGGTTAATGTCACAGAATTATTGTTTATTATTTGTATAACTGTGTTGTGCAGATAAAGTAATAAAGATCTATGTTTTAATTTAACATTTACTTTCACTGTGTATTTATTTTGAACATAGGTAGTCCTGCATGAATTTTCTATTTTTGTGTATTGTGTAACATTTATAGATTGTCTTTTCTTATATTTAAATTAACTATCAACATATTTTCTACAAACTTCATGTAAATAACAGATAATTAGCGGAAGTTCAAATTAATGTATTAATTTTTTTCAAAGAATCAATGGCGGAAATATCGGCCATTTTCAATTTGGAAATTCGACTGCAGAAAATTATTATTTAAACTTAAACTATTATTGTATGCACGAAATACATTTGACTGGTAATGAGCTTAAAACAAGCATATTATAGCTGAGTAACAGTAAAGTACATGATATGTGTGATATATTAAAATATTTTCCAAGAAATCTAACGATTTGTATTCCTTAGGTGTTTCGATATTTAATATGCGCTTTGTCAATGGTAAACGTGTTTACTGAGTTCTTACATTCCATTCTAAATATAAACTATACATATCTATCTAAACGATAACGCTACGTCTATTCGTCTTATTATCAGGTGCATATTGCTCCAAATCTTCAGGTTGTGCGTTCAACGCCGAATAATCAACGGGAAAGAGTGCCGACGCCATCGGCAGTGGGGCAGCGCCGAAAATGTATTGTCCAGGTCCGTTCGGATAACGGCCTAATAGATAATTGGAGAAGCAAAGACGATAAGCTTTGAAGTTGAGTGCGTGGTCGCCATTCTGTAAAACGAATCAACAAAATAATAAAAATTTTATTGCTTGTTGACGTTCGCAGTTCGCTTTAGCTGTTTGATGTAACGTTACTTAATTTAATTAACGTAAACAGAAATAAGTCATAAAATTGTAATAAAAATTTCAAGGTTGAAGATTCGGATAAAACTAAATGAATATTAATTAGATACGCGAAATCGTCATCAACTTAACACTTTAACGACATTTATTAAATTAACACACGCTTTTTTACTTTTTTTAATAAAACTGTAAACATAATGTCGTAGAAAAACAGGAAATGAAAAATAATGTGTGTGAAACTTACTGATGTCATGGCTTGGTATGATACGTCGAGGATTTCACCAACTTTGGTTGTGTCCAGGCAAAGTACGGATGAGTAAAATGCGCTCAATTCATCGCGAGTGATGATTCCGCTACCACTGCGATTAATTACTTGGAAAAGCACTTTGACAAAGTATTGCAGCCAGATTGGAAAGTCCATTAGGTTTTTGCTGCATGCAATTAATTGTGCCCATTTGTACAACCATCCTTCAATCGTTAAATATGATTGTTTATTGACTTGAAAACCTAATAAAATAACAAAATTTCAGTTAACTCTTTCAAACAATCAACAAAAAAATTCAAACACACCTAGCTTGTCATCTGGAAAATCTTGTAAAAATGTTATAATAAAACCGCGTTCGATTTCACGAAGAATATTATATTCCGGCGAATACTGATCCCAATCAGCAAAATGCCTCAAACGCTTCAAAATTACGATTATTTTAAGATTGAAATAAAAATTTATAAAAATGTACTTACCTCGATAAGTGTTTGTATATCCTGGTCATTAATTAATTCGTCCTGATCGTGGTCGAGTAAAGTGGTAAAAAAGTGCGTAAACTTATTGCTCTGGATTGGTGTTAGCTGATAATGTCCCTCAGACGCACATTCATCCATGTCGACGCTGAAACGATCGACCCATGTGGCTAGAATCGAAATATATCGCGAAATATGAATCAATCTCATCCCCGTTTGTTTCAACGTTTCAATTTGCACATATATTAAAAGTTGATCGTCATAATTTGTAATCAATTAGGCAGGCAGTGTGAGTGCGCACTTCGCATAAAACGCACACACGAAACGAACAAAATACGACAGTAAAAAAGATTAAGATTAAGAAAAGAGCAATGACTGCATTGAGCAAACATCAAACAAGGACGAAAGTTCACGAAAGTTTTAGTAAACAGGAACAATTACCTTATTACTTTGAAAGCACACAAATTATCTAATCAACTAATCAACACTTCACTCACGTCACACTAAAACTCAATGCTATAATAAATTTGCAATTCGCAATTCAAAATCATATACAAACAATTAAAGTACAAGAGACATGTCGGGTGCTTGTTTGAAAGTTGCAGTTGCTTGAACGCGCTTGTGATCGGTGCGGTGCGTTTCTAAACAATCTTTGGATATCCTTACTCCAAACATGTACACTCCAGCCACTCTCCTGGTGCCGACTAGTACTATTCTTATCACTAGCGACTACAATAGGATGTTTGGGATTGGCGCCGTCGACGTCTTCGTATTCCGGCAGCGTCCTCCATCTCTTCAATAAGTCGCGAGTCCGGTCGCGGGTGCGATCGCATGCATGCCGCCAGTTCGCAATAATTTTGTTGGGCGTCTTGTGATGCGGCGTGGTCGGACTCCCCGCGCTTCCAATCGACTCTGCATCGCGTTTATCGTCCTTGATCTTCACCGTCAATTTCGATGAGGACGATACGCTGGCACGATCGGCGCTTTTCAGACTGTTTCGGCCAGCATTCGCATCATTTTCTTTGTGACTGTCTTCTCTACTACTAATTCTAGACAAATCATCGAGCTCACCATCCATTTTGTTCAAAGGAAAGCAATCAACCGAACCGCAAATCAATAATTCAACCAATTCAATTCAATCCAACCCAATCAGCAGTATAAGTAATATGTAATGCTAACTACCACAAAGGACAATAAATTCAACAAATGATCATGCATTATTTAAAATTTGCGCATCTTCATTATGACTATTTATTCATAGGGCAATCTACCTCCTTCATGTTGTACTTTTAATTGCATTTGATTAGGCTTTTTCAGGTTTTTCCAACTAATTACTGCAATCCTTCGTCCTTTCTTTGTAATATTGCTTAATGTAGATCGTAGGTATATTAATAATCGCACTTGTATGTTGTATTATTGCAGAATAGTCCTAGAACCATTAAAAATATTCAATAAAATCAAGGAAATCTTTTAGTTGTAGGTATTAGAAACTTACGATTTTTATTTCGCGCTTAATATTTGGTTAGTTCTTTGGTATAACGTGAAAATTGGAATTAAAATGCGGAAAATAAGTATTCGCAGTGTTTAAAAATGCAGTTCAACTTAATTTCAAGTTGAATTACTGTTTAATTCTAAATAAAATGATATAAAGAAAGGCAAAACGATCACTGCGACTGCGATAGTTCACTTGGTCAGAAACGGTCGAAACGGTCAAGCGTCAAGCAAACGAAGCGCCAGGCACAATTCTCATCACTCATAAGGGAAAATGCTAAAATTATTCGTCCGTTTGTCGCTTTTGTAACATGAGAAGCTCGGGTTCAGGTAGCAAGTTGCAGGGCTTTGCCTAGCAAACGCTCTGTGTCCCCACATTCCCACATCGGCAAAAGTCTATGGACAAAAGCTAGGCGATAGAGGCGAAAGCTTACAGCAAGCATTTTATCATGAAGGTTGATTTCTCGGAATAGGGTGCTTTCCCTTTTCCTCCCACGCTCCTATACATAAACATGTTTGTCGGGCTGTTCATCGGCCACCTAGAAATACGGACCTAGACTAAAAATCATCGATTTTCTGCGCTCGCAGCAGTTGTCCGCTTTCTTGCTACTTGCTACTTGCATTTGCTTGCTGCAAACAACCGCGAGTTGCCCGCGAAACCGCGGAATTGAGTGGGAGTATAAAATATAGGAAACTGAGTTTTTAAGCTCGCGGCTGTGCTGTAACATTACGCAGAGTTGATGCAGTTTGCCTAAAGAGCTCTGAATAAACGGGGACAGCGCCGCTGTTATGATCCGAAATTAAGAATGATCAATAACGACGACGCTCTAATTAAATTCTAAATTGTTCTATTTAATGGCAATAAACAAATGATCATTTCTTAATGTGCGTACGATGAGAATAAAGCACCTGTTACTTTGTACAACAACATTATTGAAAATTTATTGTGAGTATACAAGCGCACATACAAAAAAACAACTTGCACTTGTTTTTGCAACATAACTAGTTCAGTAATAACATATTATTTTAGATGTTCATGGACACTGCATCGACATACATTCGCGGATCGTTTCGCAAGGCTTGCACTACGTTCCGGGCGGAACAAATCCGTGCACGTTGTGCATTTGTGATAAGGGAGGCCCAAAATGGTGTAAATCTGTGCTATGTTCACCCCCTCAAGTAAACTTTAGAGTAAATTCAATTTTAGCAATATGTTAATTTATTTTTTTGTAGAATTGCAAATCTTTTCAAGTTGGAAGCTCGTGTTGTGAATTTAAATGTTTAGATGATATTCTATCAGGACATGATAATTATAAGGAAACTTACGATGTTGCTCTGCGTTTTATAGCAAGCACAGTCACGGCTGTCTTGTCTATTTCTTTATTATTCTTTTTGTATAATCGTCTCAAGAGGAATAAATCCCTGCAACATCACACTCATCAACATGAAGAGCAAAGAAATTTGAGCAATGTTGGATATATTACTGGTAGTTTTGGCTATAATCAACCTAATATGGGGTAAGAAATTGCTAAAATTGTTTTAAAATCTATTAATATTAATAGTTATTAAAACTAACTACTAATATTAATACTTTTAATAACTATTAATATTAATATGTAGAACAGATATTAAGATATTGATTCTTGAAAATATATAAATAATTTTATTTCACCAAAGAAATTAATTAAATTGAAAATTAAAATATTTTTTTTTTATTAGTATTTATGTTCCACACATTAGATGATACATTTTAATCAATTAAATTAAATTTTAGTATAAACTGAGGCATAAACTTTTAAAGTCCAAAAAAACACTAAAACAAATTCGGTAATTAAATGACGAGTAAAAATCCACCAATGATTGCGCAAATATAAAGTCTCTCCAACTAGGGGTTTAAAATATAATATTTAGTATTCAGTATTAAAAATTATAAAACAGAATTGGCATAAACTAATTGAAAAAAATAATATTTTTATTTAAATATATTTATGTTATTTTTGCAAGCATCTTTAATGGCCGCCATCTCAACACTTAAGTTGCGCTTTATTTATGTTGTAGGTACTTGGGTTCGGGGAATAATGAGATTGAAATACGTTATGAAGAAACGCCAGCAAACTTTTCTCTATGGAAACCACCCGGGAATTATTTCCCACCAGGCGAAGCGCCGCCGCCATATGAGGAAGCGATGCGAAGCGCTCAAAATGATATAACTTCGCACAATTTACAAAACACGACCACTCACAACACCCTCATCAATTCGTTCACGTCCGCGTATCCCCAAGAAATCAATCCGGCACTTATCTGTCGGCATGATGAACCGCCGCCGACAATGCCAATGCTGATGCCGCAAAGCACTGCCATCATGAATGTCGTCAATAATGAAATTCCCAACATCTCTAGCAACACACATCAATACGTAAATGTTCGCGTCCAGGTGCAGCAACACAATGAACATAAAAACAAACAGGAGCATACTAAGTTAATTTCGTCTAAACCGGAAGTTTCATACGAGAATATAACGGCGTTAAAAAATTGTGCCTCGGATAGGCAGGAGCGGCATGCAAGACGAGAAAGACCAACGAGTTCCGGTTTTATTAAACCGACGTCTTCGGCGTATCATAAAAGTAGAAGTAGAACTTCGCTAATTACCACTCCGAGTGTGGTAACAGTTGCTGCTGAAACAATTCCACCGAGTTCGAATGTAACGCCGGCTCCGGTATTGCATAAAACATCAACAAGTTCGTTTTCAGTCCGGGAAAACTACGAGCTTGTTCCTGTTCAGGTGCCGCAACCGCATGCCGTTCTAAACAATACACATTCACGTTCACACTCGCACTTGCAAAGTGGTCAAAACAGCCATCCGTACAGTCGGTACGTGAACGATGGCTACAGCAAGATAAAGTTAAGTGAGTACAATACCAATATGAGAGGGGAATCAAACAAAAAGAATCTGCATCGAACGCTGCCGAAAAATCTGCGTGAATTGCTTTCGCATCCGGAAGGTTTGAAACTTAGCGCTACTTTCGCGAACGCGCAACATGCTCAAATGCAGCACATCCAACAAACCACGCATGGGAAAAGTTTCGAAACTTTGCTGGAAACTATTCCGAAAGTCACTTTCAGCACTTCGAGTACGCCGAAAATTGATAGTATTGGAGTTTTGAGTGTTCAACCACCGCAACAACCGACTACGACTGCGGAAGTTCGAGGAAAGGACAAAGAACCAAAGAATTTACTCACATACCAAAGCTTATCGCAAGATGAAGAAGATTACAGGTGAAACTTTTTTTTCAAACTACTCATAGACACAGCAACAAAATAGATATGAAAGAACCAGAGCATTGACCAGAGCTTTTACAACAAAAAATATAAATATTTCAATAGACTATTTGAAATCCTTTTTCTATTTTGGATTTGCATTTAAAATTTTTGAAAAGTCATGGCCTGTGTCTTCAACTTTTCGCGCCTCGTGCAACGATGCAAAGTTTTTTTGTCTTTAAAGCAATCATTTTTTTATATTTTCTATTTTAAATTCATATTTCAATAGACTATTTTAATATTGTGTTCAAAATAGTTTTAAAAATGAGAAATATTTTCTATTTTGAACTAAAATACTTCTTTTACACTATTTTGCCAAACTTTGGAAATAACACAGAGCACGTGTCGTGTGGCCTTTAAACTTTTACTTTTGAGATAAACAATTTCGTTGCTAAAACAGTTGAATTAAATTTATAGAAGTGAATGCGAAAACTGCAAATCTGTTGTAACGGCCGGTGACGACGATGGCGAAGCTATGAATGAAACAATGTCTTTGCAAAGACGACCATTATCGGAATCTGGATACGAATTATCGTATCGCACATCGTTGACTTTGCCAACTAACACCAGAAAGCAACAGCAACGGTATATGAACAACTCAATTTAGACATGTTTAATTAGCTTAAAAGTTGTATAATGTTTGTTTAGAAGTTACCCCTGCACGACGAACACACGAGAAAAAAGGTTCACATCGATGCAAGAAACAAGCAGCGAAGAATCCGATTGAAAAGTTAAGTATGATAACCTGACATTAAAAAACCAAAACGAATAAAGTACAAAAACAAAGCGCATTTAACTGGACAAAATTAACTTAAAGTTATAAATAGACTTCATTAATGTTTCATTTCCAGCGAAAACACAAACATATGAAAACGATATGAAACAAACATAGAAATTGTTGTCTCTTGTTAAAACGTTTCAACTTTACGCTCACTCTGCATTTAAACAAAACCTTAACAGAAAACATTCAATTTTGTATTAATTATTTATACATTTACTCATTTACATTTGTATTATGTACAATATATTCAATAATTATAATGAAATGCTTCCAGTGATCAATATCAAGTGTAAATCTATATTTACGAGTTACGAATATTATTGTGATATTTTAATTTATACTCACTGTTTTTACACATTCATTCCCACTATATGTTTTTATACTCATTTTATACAACGTGACTTTAGTTTTGGCGTCGAAAACTTTCTGGCGCCGAAAGTTTAAAATCACTTTGTATTAATTCAATGAAATCTTTAAATAATGTGTCTGTTTGATGATAATCGGTGTAATTTTAACAATATTTAATGTAATTATGTATAGTACATTAAAAATATGGACAAAAACAATTAAAACGATTCAAATATGTTAAGAAAATGGAAAAGAAACGAAATCGAAAATGCGTGTAGCATAGCGAAAATGTGTTCAATCGACCTGATTTATAGTAATTAAATTAATATAAATTTTGTGTAATAATTAATTACAAAAACATTTATTTACGTATATGGATAATCCGATGAGTGGATGCGAATAATGAAAAATATTGGAAATGTTTGAGTCATTCACTGATAATGCAAATCGCGATCGATGTATTTTGTACGGATATTGTAAACTTATGTGTTAGTAAATGCATTTCAAGAGAAGGTATTAACAAGAAGTCGTCGAACTCCAGATTATCATTTACAGACATTAATCGATTCTTGACCAAAATACCAAAATTTAAACTTTAATTATTGTTTTCAAAGAGTAAAATAATTTAAAGGATAACTGGAGTAGGAATTCTTTATAAAACGCACTATCTAAAGTTAAAAGAAGCATCTTGCATTGGTATAGTATAGTGAAAAATAATCGGAGAAAAATAAATTGTTTTATATAATTATCTGTTGTAAATACAAATCCTTACAATAATTAATTACAAGAGTATTTATATTTAAATTATTTCAACAAAGATATTCAACTTTGAAAGTTTACAAATAATAAAAGAATATAAGAATAAGAGCAGAATGAGGTATAGTATAAACAAGTATAAATAAAATAAAACTAGACAAAAAATCCAATCGCAAACAAGAAACAAATAGAGATATTTCAGTCGACAAATGGACAAGCATTAAGAAGACAAAGAATTTGGTAATTAAAAACCGAGGGGGTTCTTTTGAACAATGCCCATTTCCTTGCATACATTCCTTGAAATAGTGCTCATTCGCGTGTAGTTGACTAAGTTCTTGCCGGTAGCAATTGCTTTCAGGTTTTGTGTGACACGTTCAGATGCCTAATAAATTAAACAAACAAATTACACCAAAAATTACAAAACTTGCTAGATGAATATTTCTTTTTATAATTATTACCTCTAAACACCATGATTCAGTCATAAGTTTTTCGTGATCAGCACTCGAAAGTTTCTCGTTCAAAGATTTCGTTGCTCGCGACAAGACGGCGGCCATTGTTGTAATGTCAATCGCAGCATCAGCAAGTCGGTTCAAAATGAATTGTTCATTTACAATATTCTTGCCGTATTTAATAAGGACCATTTCGACTGACTGTCCAAACGCATCCAATCCTTTGGAAACTAAGTTAGCTGACGGGACTAAATCCTTATGAACCAGATGGTCCATTGCTGGAGGCGAGCCTAGACCAACGGAACGAACCATTCTCTTTGAAGCTTCTTCAAAGATGAGTCCCAAGTTAGCTGCTGGGTTCTTGAACGCATTCTGCAATTCTTTCAAATGTGCCCCCGCGTATTGTATACCAGTCAAAGCAACAAATAACCGCAAGATATCATTGGTCCCTTCAAAGATACGGAAAATTCTCAAGTCTCGTAAGACGCGTTCGAGTCCTGTCTCTTTCATAAAGCCCATGCCGCCCATGATCTGAATAGATTCGTCGCAGACATACCAAGCGGCTTCCGATGCGAAAATTTTCGAAATGGCGGCTTCCAAATGATAGTGTTGGGAGCCACAATCCATGTTGCCGGAAAGCATGTACGCCATGGACTCGGTTACAAAATGTACAGTGGACATGCGAGCAATTTTCTCTTGGATGCCACCAAACGTGTCAATTTTCTTGCCGAACTGCACGCGTTGCGTGGCGAAATCGACCGATTTACGTATGCAAGCACGCATTGTTCCTGACAAACAAGCAGACATACCAAAGCGACCATTGTTTAAGATGTTCATGGCGACTTTGAACCCCTCGCCAACCTCACCAAGTACATTTTCAACGGGGATTTTGACATTGTCGTAGTAAACTTCAGCGGTGTTCGACGCTTTGATGCCCATTTTCTTTTCGGGTGGACCGTTTGTAACGCCACCGAAGCCTCTTTCAACGATGAAAGCAGTTACTTTATCTTTGGATTGACCCGTTTTGGGGTCTTTGATTGGAGTTTGGGCGAAAACTGTCATGATTTCTGCCAAGCCACCATTACTGATCCAGATTTTGGAACCGTTCATGATGAAATGTTTACCATCATCGGATAAAACTGCTTTGGTTCGGATTGAACCAGCATCTGAACCGGATGAAGGTTCGGTCAGGCAGAAAGCAGCAAATTCGCGACCGGTTGATACCCGCGGAAGATACTTTTTCTTTTGTTCTGGTGTTCCGTACAACAAAATACCTTTGAAACCGATTGATTGATGGGCGCCTAGGGTGATACCGACGCCCAAATCATGCATGCCCACTATTTCAACCAGGCGAGAATATTGCGTGTTGGTCAAGCCAAGTCCGCCTAATTCTTGGGGGACTTGGATTGAAAATGCGCCCATTTCCCATAAACCTTTCAATGCTGCTTCATCTACTTTTTCAGCGACGTCATTTTTTGCAGGATCATTTACTTCCTATCGAGATTTCATAAATGTACAAATTTTGAAATTTAAAATTTTGAAATTGTTAAATTAAGTTTTTGGTGTTAATTTGTATTTATAAATTTATATAACTTGTTTGTATAGTTTGATTTCAGTAATTGACTATCAATGTTGACCCTTGACCAAAATTTTTGCCCCATAATATTAATCATAGTTTAACTTTTATAAATAAATATAAATGTTTATAACTAAAATAGAAACTTACCTCAAAAAATTTCGATAATGGGTCAACAAGCATCTCAACGGTTTCACGTGTTTCTTCAGTCAGGACATTTGGGTAAGGGAAAACTTGACTGCTTTGCAGTTGTCCCCTGAAGATATTCATTGTAAAAGACATGTCTTCCACCGGTGTTTTCTGTGGTTTTTCATTGTTGGTCACTGTTTTTTGTACTGCCGAAGTTGTAGAGATAAACCTGACAAAAACAATTGAAATTCAATTGTTATTAAAAAGTTTTGGGAACTTTGGAACAAATTTGTTTATACCTTGAAAGACTTGGGCTTTTAGCCAATTTGGTCAATTGTAAACTTCCCCGGAGCATGATGTAGCAACTTTTGTTTAATTACCAATGCAAACAATTTTTCGAGATTAATAATGCGATAGTTGTGCGTCGTAGAGAAAGTAAATGCGAATGAATTGAACAGAGGACTGACGTTAAAAGCCAATAATCGTGGCAAACACGAGCAAGTAATGAGCAAGTACTTACAAGTCCAAATACAAGTATTTAAGTCGATTTAATGTACAAATACTGAACTTTGGACTTTGCACAATCAACAACACATCTAGCACAGAAATTTTACGAAACAGGTAATGGTGGGATGAAATTAGCGAATTTATGATTTGGAAATGCGAAATGTGCAACGCTTAAAACTTGATAAGTTTGGAGTTTCGGGGCAATCGAATAATGAACGAATAAATACCATGCATAAATTACGCTGAGTTATATCAATGAATAAGCTAGTTATTTACCATAAAGTGCACGTGATTTCACTTAAAAATCAGTCGAGTTGAATCGAGTAATGTGTTTGTAAACTAGCTAGCAAAATATGTCCGAACTTTTCAAGGGTGTGTGAAGCAGAAAAACACTTAAAAATAACAAATCAATACTAATAACAATGAATTATAGGGATAAATTCAATCTGGTTCCGATTATTTGACCACAGAGGCTTTTTAAACGGAGAAATTCAATATTTATTACGCGAACTCGAAGTAAGTAAAACTGAGGTTATGTTAACCACTTTTATTCCCGATTTTGATCCGGAGTTTAATCCATATGTTTATTAATTAAAGCAAAAACGTGATGACCAAGAAGTAGAAGAACTCTTCGCAATACTAGAAAACATAACAAATATAAGGGACACGCAAGTGGACAGAGCTAAAACTCTCATTGATACTTTGTTTCCACAAGCAAGAGTTGACTTGGGACAAGCGTTGCAAACTTGTAAGGCTATCGAAGACATCGAACAGAAATACAAGTATAATTCAACCCTGCAAGATAGCAGGCTTCAGAGAGCTAAAGAGTGGGAAGAGTTCATTGAAGGTGTGAGTGATAACTGTTCATCTATTGATAAGAATTTTGAACAGAAAGAAGAAGACTTGCACAAGTTCTATAAAGATCTTGAACAGAAACTCCATCTTAGTAGCTAAGACTTCATAACCTACAAAATTAAAACCATTAAAAGATGCAGGGACAAATTCAGACACTTGCAGATGCACAAATTCTGTATAAACCATCTAAAGAACTCTTAAAGTTCATTAAAAGTCTTAAACCTTCTTTGGATTCAGATAATGACGAAATGCCTCCTGGAGTTGCAAATATTTGTTCTACTAAAAAATCTTCAGCTAAGACAAATCAAAAATCGAAACTTGTTGAACATGCAATGATTCTTGAAACTAGTGATATAGAAATACTTAACAGTCTAGATTTAGACTTGGACGAACATGTAGATTTAAACAATGTAAATGTTGCTGATCCCAGTGAAATCAAAAAGTCTGACAAGTTACTCAACTTTGAAGACTTGCTGTGGTTGCATAAATACATTGAAAGACATAATGAGTCAACTCAGCCACCATCTGACAAGTCTTTGGAGCAAATTTATTTCCATCAATTGTTCAAAGGCTCTGAAATTATTTTACCAAAGAATGTTGAAGTTCCCCGAAACGAGGAACTTGAGGCGAGGTGCGTTAAACTACGCAATCAGCAAGATAATCGCGTATATAAGTCGATGACTAAAAATGTTGATAGTGTCAGGCAATACATGCCTGAAGACAGTATCGCTTTTCAAAGTAAGTGACTTAACTTAATTTTAAGAAAGAAGAAACAATTAATTTGTTCATTTTCAGTGAAACAAATAAACACACAGTTGATAGCAGTATTCCAATTCATTGTATCAGTGCTGACTGGTTTCATGTTCGGCTTCTTGGGCATTGAATTAATGGTAGGTGAGTTGGATTTCGGGTTCCGGCTTTTATTGGGGATCATTTGTGCCTTGATTATCGCACTTGCTGAGCTCTATTTCTTGGCCAAGAAACTCAATGAAGATTTGGATGCTGATTTTAAGAATACAACTGTTACAAGTCTTCATGAAAACTCCAAAGTTAAAGTTAAAGATGATTAGAGTGAGATTCCAGAACTAATTAAATATATGCTTTATACTCTGTAGAATATATTCTATAAAATTTAGTAGTTATTAGTTGTACAAAGAAATTAAAGAAAATAATAAAACATATAAGTGACATTGTCAAGTCAAAGAATGGACATCTTGTCTAGTTATTTATGTGTTGTATCCTGCATCTACAATAATTTATTATCACAATGTGAATGATACAGATAACAAATTATTAATTGCGATCGTTCGCGGTATTGTTCTTTGTATCTTTATTAATGGACATTTTAAAAATTCAAATTGGTGTGGTCACCACACGACTTTCTGATCGCAACAAGTATACATATTTATTTTTATCAGGGCTTGCAAGCATTAATATAAAAATATTTAAATACTATGTAAATACTTTATACAAATTAAATAATTTCTTTTCTGAAATAAATTCTTATTTGTGCGTAAAAATACTTTGACTTTGTACATTTGCCATTAGGGAGTTTATCTGTTTAAGTATTTAATGCACTTGGAAGTTTTTTAAGTAGAGTATGATTGAATGAGAATGATTTAAGTTTTTGGTTGCGGGCGTTATTATCGTCTTATTCACCATTCGGTGAAATCATTTGACTCGGCCTCGGCTGTTGTCGCTTTGGCTTTGAAGCTTGTGTGTTGTTATCTGAATGATCCCCTCATTTGTTCCAAGTTTCCAAAGCTAAAGCGTCATTGACCGCCTCCGTCTCGTGTTGTAACTCGCAAGCTTGTAACAAGCGTGTTGTGCACACGACAGGCGATAGAATGCTCGTCTTGTGAATAATTAATTTTCAATCATTTACCTCATTTTGTCTTCTACTTCTATTCTCTCTTAGAATGTTAGAAGAGAATAGGTTGACAAGAACTCTGAACTAATAGTCACTAAAGACAAAGGGTTTCTAATTGCTAACATTTCTTTATCTTATTATTTAGTCTAAATTATTTTATCAAATTTAAAATGCAATCTAATCACAGTTATAGCAGTTAACTTAATTTTATGCGAGGCGAGGAGTTCGGGAAACGTGTATTACTTTAGAGTTTTTAAAATTGCTAGCTTTGTAAACTTTGTTTTCAATGCATATTTGCTGCGTTGCGTTGACCGATAATTGCTTTAATTTTCTGATATGACTATGAATAATAATGACACAAATAGAACAAAAATAAGACCTTTCAGTTGTGCTGTTAGTGCTCTATTTTTAGGACTACTTATTAATGTGCTCCATTATGTTTATGTGTAATGCAAATGCAAAAGACGCTTTAATTCCGTTGCACATGCATGCATTAAGAAGATGTAATAAGAATAAGACCAAAGAATCAATGCTAGTTACACTGCTCCAGTAATTTCAACGTACTTATATGTTCGTTGTTACTGTTGATTATTTTTGCAAAAAGAAGGTAATCTTCAATACTTCTCAGTTCTTAATCCACTAATTATGTATAATTTTCATTTGCGTGTAACGTGTTGGTTTATTAAGTTTTCAACTTTTCAAACAGGATGGAAAATAGCTGCAGAACAAACTCATCTCAGCCCCAGTCTTAAAAACTTTTAAGCAACTGCACTTGTGTATTTTAAATTTTATGACCTTAAATGCAATATAAATACTTCGCAAGTTTGCAGTTCCTTGAATTTCAATTTATTTTAGATGAAAATTCAAATCCTAATAGAAATAATATTTACAAATAAAACTCTAATCTCGCACTCGTACATTCATTGATTATGTCAATCAAAATCACCAATCGTTTACTTTTGTATTTTGTAGCAACCAGAAACCGGAAATGTGTTTTATTTCATTACTTGACAAGTTGCGGCAAGTTTTGTTAGATATTCTGATAACTGATAAGAAATCACAAACCACAATAAAAACGTATGGGGTTACTCTTTAAAATGCCATTATGTTAATATCAAATGTACAAAAACAAATAAATATTGCATTACGATATTTATGTAAAAATGTTTTATGTCTAGTAAAACAGCTGCTTATTATTTATTTTGAATTTGCATGAGCAAACTGTAGCTTATTATTTGTTTATTTAAAATTAAAAGCAATGTTTTTATGTTTATTTGGCCTCTTGCAGCTTGTATATAACAATTTAGTCTAGGCCTAGGCAATCGTTTTGGTCAATCAATCGATCCAATACTGAAGTTGTTTTATCGTAATATAGAATCGCAATTATGTATTTATTGTTTTACTTAATTGGGAACACAAATGGTTTTGTAAATAAATAAAATACGCCTATAATTTATTAAATTTTAGCTACTTGTATTGCACAAACAAATAACTTAGAAACAGCTGTCTCATTAATTAATTCAAAACGATTAGTTTCAATATTGCAAACACCTGAATTTATACATACAATAATTCAAACATTTATTAATAGTTCTGTTCTGTTTTCATAAAAAAAATTAATGAATATAACAAAAGTGGCTATACTCCAATCCAATAGCCAAATAAAAAGCTGAATGAACCAAAAGTACGTCGTATATCAACCATGTATCAACGAAATACTTGCATAGAGTTCAGTGCTGGATCAGCCAGAAAGTTTGAAAAGTTAAAAACTTTCAATTGTTGCATGTTTTGAATTGGTAATCCAGTCCAGAACTGGCCGCATTACTATTGCCGCATTTATTAAGAATGCAAGAAGTGCTGCATTGTGTTTGTGACATTCGGAATGAGTCATGTATCAACGCACAACGAATGAACCAACATATACTACAAACGACGATATAGCGTCCTTCCTGTCTGGCACTGGCACTGGCCATACCAATGGCCAACAAATGACAACAGTCATAAACGAATATAAAACAGCATTGCTCATTGCAATTCACTTTGGTTCTGTTTGGCCATCAATTCCATCTTCAATGGACATCTAAATTTATACTACTAATATAAATTATATAAATATAAATTATGAGGAGATAGGAGTAAAAAGTCACAAAATAAACTCAGAAAAATAGAAATGATGCGGATATGTTTTATGTAGTGTGTGAGTTCTGTTCCGCGAACTATGATAATTCGATGTCGAATCTAGAGATAAGTTCAAATATTTATTGTAGTCCCATATTTGCAGTTATTTTTAGTTTGCGAATATTTTAATTTAGAATTAGATTACATTTCATTTCAAGTCGCATAAAGTTTATTTGATTGACTCGTAAATAAACTATTTAATTAAATTACTGATAGAGCAGTTTCGTGTAGTTAATACGAAATTGAAAATTCTATTCAGACTTTATTGAAATTACTTATTTATAAAGTTAAAGTAGTAAAAATAAATTAATATATTTTCTTAAGCAGAAAACAGAAATTACTCAACACATACTTTCTTTTTTCATTCCATTGCTTTCGTCAAGTCAACTTTTCTGATTGAAATTCGAGTGTTTTAGTCTTCCATAATGAAAAAAGTTATAAATGAACACAATTTAGATTTCAAGAAAATGATTTATTCTTGTTGTAAGTTGTAAATAAGCATATTTGAGGGTGCATTCAAGATTGTATAAAAATTAAAAACGGAAATAACTATTTCTACTGGTCTGGCATAGTCACATAGTGGAAGATGATGATGGTTAGAGACACCATCACCAATAGACAGGATGTTTATGCTCAAATTACACTTTTAAACATCCACCAAGTTGAACTTCCAACAGCAACGCAGGTAAGCAAAAGCAACAAAAATATGAAGAAAATATATAAACACAAACACATTTTAACGGTTCATTCATTCATGTTTCGGGTTGTGATCGTTTTCAATTTAAATTTGATTATGACGAATGGAATTTTTGCTGTTGCTTGTTCGCTTGTTGTATGTAAGTACAAGAAAGTAGCTAGATTTGGAATTCACATATCTAATAAGCGCGCAATCGCTATTGAGTGCTAGTGCTATAAGTACGATAGCATTTGATTGGGTAACAACAAACGGCAAAAATCTGGGTCGCACACATTGTTTAATAAACGGGACGAAGAAAACAAACGGCGAACAGAACAGCCATTGAACGACCTTGCTCAAGGCAATCATGCTCACTTAGTCCATGCTTAGACTCGCTGTATGTGTGCAATGAACGAAGTGCATACAAGTATATCTGAAGCGTATTAAATCGTGTTGAGGCGCGTACTTCTTGGCCTGTTCTTGGCTTGCTAAGCTAACTTGCTTGGCTTCGGCTTGTTTTCTTGGATGTTGCATTGCTCTTTAATACCAGCCATGACAAACTAACACGGCACAGTCGCACAGTTAAAGAACCCAAAGATGAAAGAACTTCAAGAATCTAACAGTACACCACAACTAGTGAATTACCGTAGGACAGGACCGGAATAAACCAAGTTTTTTGCTGATTTACATCAAGATTCCACAAACCAGAGTTGCCTTCGTTTTTAATACACTCCTGTGATGATTTAAGTAGTTTCTGAAGACGCAAGAAGATGAATTAAGTAGAATAACTTCATGTACTGATAAAATGTGTTAAGGACAAATGCGTTTTTCTCTTTGTAAATTTCTATAGGCTTGTAGGCTTCAAGAAGATCGAACAAGTTCCGGATAATTACGGATATGATATACGCCTTAAAACTGAATGAAACTGAAGTGTATTAACGCATACGGCTTCGGCCTTTTGGCGCTTCAGGAAATTAATTCTTCTTAGCTTAGCTTAGGCTAAAGACCAATTTAGTACCGTCTAGCAATATATAGAAGCAATTTAATCAATAAACTGTAGTTTATTAAA